>MU720631.1:84148-148388 GCA_026770625.1 Nicotiana glauca
CGGGAAAAAGCTTCAACCTCGAATTGAACAATAAAACTTCTTGCCCTGGCTCGAACTCTCTATGATTAATGTGCCAATCGTTCCACTTCTTAGTCTTTTCTTTATAAAGCTTGGCATTCTCATATGCATGTAATCGAAACTCATCGAGCTCATCAAGTTGCAGCAACCTTTTCTTTCCAGCTAATTCTTCATCCATGTCCAGCTTCTTTAGTGCCCAATATTCCTTGGGCTCAAGTTCGACGGGCAAGTGACATGCCTTCCTATACACCAATTTATATGTAGAAGCACCTGTGGGAGTTTTGTACGTTGTTCTATACGCCCACAATGCGTCATCTAACTTCGCAGCCCAATCTTTTCTATTGACACTCACTGTTTTCTCAAGAATTTGCTTAGTCTCTCTGTTTGAAACCTCTACCTGACCACTTGTCTGTGGGTGATAGGCAGTAGAGACCTTATGCTTGACCCCATATTTTGAAAAAATATTTTTTAGTAATTTGTTACAAAAGTGTGTTCCACCATCACTTATCAACACCCTTGGAGTTCTAAAGCGTGTGAAAATTTCCTTCTTTACAAAACTTACCTCTACTTTTGCATCATTAGTAGGAAGAGCAATGGCCTCAACCCACTTAGACATATAATCAACTGCAACCCAAATGTACCTGTGACTATTAGAATATGGAAATGGCCCCATGAAATCAATTTCCCACACATCAAACAGCTCTACTGCCAAAATATTTTGCAACGGCATCTCGTTCCTCTTAGTGATTGTACCTGTTCTTTGACACCTGTCACAATTTTTAACAAAAGCATGTGCATCTTTAAATAATTTTGGCCAGTAAAAACCTAATTGTAGAACCTTTTGTGCTGTTCTGTCTCCACCATGATGACCTCCATAAAGAGAAGCATGACAGTCATGCAATATTGCATTCATCTCCTCTTCAGGGACATACCTTCTTACCAATTGATCTGCACATTGCTTTTATACAAAAGGCTCGTCCCACATGTAAAATCTCACGTCATGTAAAAATCTTCTTCTTTGATCAGCCGTGAATTCTTGTGGAGTCACCCCACTTACAATAAAATTTACATAATCAGCATACCATGGGGTTTCATCCGACGTGATGGCTAGCAGATGTTCATTAGGAAATATTTCTTTGATTGATTCCCCTTCAGTTACATGGCCTCGGTTTTCTAACGTGGACAAATGATCTGCAACCTGATTCTCCGTCCCTTTTCTATATCGAATCTATAAATCAAACTCCTATAAAAGAAGAACCCATCGGATTAATCTTGTCTTGGCGTCTTTCTTTGCAAATAAATATCTGATAGTTGAGTGGTCTGTGTAGACTATGACTTTGGTTCCCACTAGATAGGACCTGAATTTATCAAATGCCCACACTACCACAAGCAACTCTTTTTCATTGACAGTGTAATTCATTTGAGCTAAATTAAGAGTTCTGCTCGCATAATGAATGGAGTAAAAGATTTTCTCCTTCTGCTGCCTCAAAACAGCTCCAATGGCTATGTCACTTGCGTCACACATCAACTCAAATGGAAGTTCCCAATCTGGAGCAATGATAATTGGTGCAGTAACTAATCTTGTTTTCAGCTCATCAAATGCTTTCAGACAAGCATCATCAAACTTGAAGGATGTATCTTTCTCAAGAAGCCTGCACAAAGGGGATGAAATTTTTGAAAAATCTTTAATGAAACGACGATAAAAACCTGCAAGCCCTAAGAAACTGCGGATGCCTTTTACAGATATTGGTGGAGGTAATTTTTCAATCGCTTCCACCTTTGCCTTCTCCACTTGCAAGCCATCCTTGGACACTTTGGGTCCCAAAACTATACCTTCCCACACCATCAAATGGCACTTTTCCCAGTTCAGCACTAGATTAGTCTCTTCACACCTTGCAAGTACTTTATCATGGTTCATTAAACAATTATCGAAGGAACATCCAAAAATAGAAAATTCATCCATCAAAACATCCATAAACCTCTCAACCATATCAGTAAAGATGGCCATTATACACATTTGAAAAGTCGCAGGTGCATTAGAAAGACCGAATGGCATTCTCTTGAACACATACGTTACATAAGGACACGTAAAAGTGGTATTTTCTTGGTCGTCTAGGGCTATAGTAATTTGATTATACCCCGAATAACCATCCAGGAAGCAGTATTACTCTTGGCCAGCCAACCTATCAAGCATTTGGTCAATGAATGGGAGGGGAAAGTTGTCCTTCCGGGTGGCATTGTTCAATTTTCTATAGTCAATGGAAATTCTCCACCCTATGGCAGTTCTTGTTGGGATCAAATAATTATTCTCATTTACTACCACAGTCATCCCCCATTTCTTGGGGACACATTGAAGCGTACTTACTCATTTACGGTCAGAGATAGGGAATGCAATAACTGCATCAAGCCATTTGATCACCTATTTTCTTACCACCTCTTTCATGTTGGGATTTAGGCGGCGTTGTTGTTCTATGCTTGGCTTGTATCCTTCCTCTATGAGGATTTTGTGGATGCAGAAAACATGACTAATACCTTTGATGTCGGACATTGACCACCCAATTACTTTCTTATGCTCTCGCAAGACTCTCAAAAAATTTTCCTCCTGCAATTTAGACAAATCAGAGGAAATAATAACAGGTAATGTATTAGAACTACCCAAATAAGCATAAAGAAGGTGAGAAGGTAAGGGCTTTAATTCTAATTTTGGAACTTCTTCAATTGATGGCTTCGGAGGCGGGTCATCTCTCCTGTTCAACGGTTCAAAAGGAATTAATACTTTCAAATATTCACATGATGCATTCAGAATATGCTTCATTTCTTCAACCTCGTCATCAATCTCCAGACTATCAAACAATACAATTGTCTTCTCTAAGGAATCCTTCAAGTATACACTTGGTGCTATGAGTTTCTCATCCATCTCCATGACAGAGATCATAGACAATTTTTCATAATGGCAAGGTAGTTATATAGCTTTATATACATTAAACACAGCTTCCTCGTTGTCAACTGTCATAATCATTTTTCCTTTCCCGACTTTAATTATAGCATCACCTGTGGCCAAAAGAGGTCTTCCTAAAATAATAGGAACTTTTTCATCGGCTTCAAAATCCAAGATAATAAAATTAGCTGGAAAAATAAATTTTCCAATTTTAAGCAGCACATCTTCAATTACTCCTTTCGGGTAGGCTATGGACCTGTCTGCAAGTTGCAACATAACAGTAGTGGGTTTTGGATCTCCCAAACCCAATTGCTTGTACAAGGACAACGCCATCAAATTTATACTTGCTTCCAAATCACAAAGTGCATGGCCTACATCAACATTTCCAATTCTCACCGGTATAGTGAAGCTGCCTGGATCCTTAAGCTTTTGAGGAAGCTTATTTTGGACCCTTGGAGTGCACTCCTCAGTAAGTGCAACTATTTCAAATTCCGTCAATCCCCACTTGTTAGCCACAATATCTTTCAAGTATTTGGCATACTTTGGAATCTCTCGCATCCCATCTACCAACGGAATGTTCAATTGAATTTGATTCAACATAGTGAGAAATTTGTTGAACATGCGATGGTCATTATTTTTCTGCAGCCTTTGTGGAAATGGTGGTGGTGGTCATGGAATGTTCACAGGTTCTGGAATTGTATCATCTTTCTTTTCCTCTTGTATTGATTTGGGAATTAATTAACCCTCAGGTATTTGCTTGTTCTTTTTCTTTGATGGAACTTCTTCTAAATCCCTTCCTGTTCTAAGTGTAATTGCACTCACCTGAGGATTTTTTTCTGTATAACCTGGAAGACCACCTGCAGGCCTAGTATTTTGATTTGCAGCAAGCTGTCCCATTTGCCTTTCAAGATTTCAGAAGCCCGTTCTGAGTTGCTGTGTCACGACCCCAAACCCGATCGTGATGGCGCCCAACACATTGCTAGGAAAACCCGACCAATCATACTCACATTCTGAGCAACGAGCTCAAATCCTTTATTTAAAATCATTAACAATGAAGAAAGTCAATTATAGCAGTTATATAGAAAACATCCCAATAACAACCAGTACAGAACAACCTCCCATAGATCTGGGGTTCACGAGTCAAGAGTCTCTACCAGAATACCGTAATAGTACTGAAATACAACATAGTTTGAGTAAGCATAAAAGTCAAATACAAGAAGTAAAGCAGGAGTCGGGTCCTGCGGACGTCATGCAGCTACCTCGACAAACTCCGGATAATAGTCCTGAAGAACAGCTGTAAGCTCACCTCTGCCCTGACGTACCTGGATCTACACACATGGTGTAGGGAGTATAGTGAGTACTTCCAACTCAGCGGTAATAGACATGTATAATGACATTGAAGGCAAGAAATCCCAATATACTACACAGTAAAGCTGCAACAGTGTTTCTACTCATTTAACAGTGTAAATCTCAAGAAGAAGTAACAGATAGAGTAGATAAGTATAAATGTATGAATGTAATGCAGATGCACAAGACAGCTGCGGCGCGCAGCCCGATCCATTATCACTGTGGGGGTTTAACCTCCGGAGGGGCTCCTACATCCCAAGCGCAATATCATAGTAACATATGCTGCGGCGTGCAGCCTGTTCCACGATCAGTCCAACTATATGCATGCAAGCCACACATGCACAAATAAACTTACCATTTTTAGTTCCGTTTATTAGTAATTATAGAATTAGGTGTTTAAAACCTCAGAATTTGCCGTGTCATATCTAGACAGTATTTAGCTCAGGACTGATATCATGAAAACATGCTAAAAATCATAGAAACAGTGATAACAATCCTCACGGGATCCAAATAACCGGCACACAGCCCAAATATATCCATAACCATCCAAGTAGGAGGTTTACCGGCTCATTTATAACCAACAAGACAGTACAATACCACTCGGGCGGACTAAGCCATAGTCCCCAATCACAATCAACCCCGCACTCACCGTAGAGTACGTGTCTCGCCTTAATATAGCATCACAGTGTGATATACCGGGGTTTCAAACCCTCAGCTCATCATCCACATCTATTACTCACCTCGAACCGGCCACGAGACTAGTCTGCGATGCCTTTCCCTGTTGAATCAACCTCCACGGGTGCCAAATCTAACCAAAACCATAAGGAATACATCAAAATAGGCTAATGGAATATAACCCAATCGAAATACCTCAAAAAACACCCAAAAATACGAAGTTGGCAAAACCCGAGCCCCGGGCCCACTTCTCAAAAAATTACAAAATTTACATTTCCGGAATTCTCATCTCACCACGAGTCCATACATATAAAATACACAAGAATCGGAGTCCATTTGGCCCCTCAAATCATCACTTTACTCTCTCTTAGGCTTCAAGTCAAAACCTCCATTTTTACCCTTTGATTCCTTCAATTTTCAGTGATAATTTCATGTTTTTACACTATAATAACACAATCCAAGTCCAAATATACATACCTGATGATTCTCCTTTGAAGCCTCTTCAAAATTGCCCAAAAATTGCCTTAATTCGTAGCCCAAAATGTTTTCTCACTTCTGAAAAATTGAATACACTGATTCTTTAAACCCTCTGACATTTTTGCTTCTGCGGTCCCGCTATCGCTTCTGCGGGACCGCTTCTGCGGCCTTAAGTTCACTTCTGCAGCTTCACTTAACTCACACGACCGCTTCTGCGGTCTTAATCTGCTTTTGCGTAAGCCGCTTCTGCGGTTACCTTGACCGCTTATGCGGTCTCAACCAAATAGAACATGACCGCTTCTGCGGTGTCCGCTCCTGTGGAATCCTTCTGCTTTTGCGAAAAAAGCCCAGGCCTCCACTGGACGCTTTTGCGATCACCCAACCGCATCTGCGGGACCTCTTAAGCGGCTCTTCAACCGCAGATACGGAAACAACAAAAGCTGCAAAGCCTGCTGCAATTCCAACATCTCAACTCCCGATTAATCATCCAAAACCATCCCGATAGATCTGTTAGAACGGTTTGGGGTCAGTTACATCAGATCGCATTGCAATAGGTCTACTGCAATGGTTTCTTGCAACGGGTGAATAATCGTTGCGTTTTCCTATCTATTGTAACGGTTTGGAACCACTGCCATAAACCTCTTTATTGTGATGGTTATCTTGGCAAATGGAACGGTCTCAAAGCGTAGCAAATATCATTTTTTGCAACGGTTGTTAATGCAATTGCAACGCTTTTTGATTTTACAGCAATAATTATTAGCACATATTGCAATGGTACTTTTAGCTATTGCAACAATCTAGTAATCTAGTACTTACCCATATAATAAAATACATATTGAACTGAAATTTATACAAATTACAAAAGAAACTCTTAAATGACAAAATCACAATTCAAATTATCCCACTACTATTTTTCATATAATATAAGGAAAAAAAGGATAATATTATTTGACAAATTCAAGAGTTAACATACATAAATTTGCTAAAATTTCAAAGAAAGATCCCAAGAACATCTAAAGGCCTTGCAAATCAACTAATACTTTTAAGGTCTTCATGCATTTTATCTACTTTTGTTCATTTCCTTCACCTGCAAAACCATAAAAAATGATCATATCATATTTGGTTGTATAGCAGTTAGTTTAAAAAGAACTCACATGGAAAGGAAAGAAACAAAAAGAATCTTAACCTAAGTTTGAGTTGATCAATTTAACTCTACAGTATCAATCCAGAAGATACCCATACAACTAGCGAGTACCATCCAAGCAATATCCAAATGGATTCGATATATGGAGTATAAGTCTCATGACAATATTAACTATGGAGGGAAAGTTTCATAAGAAAAAGGTTGGAATATCATAATTAGAAATGCCAGTGTAATATAAAAGGACAAAACTTTACAAGGCAACAACTTCATATTTTGCTCTCAGCTAAGCATCAGCAACCAGAAACAATTCGTATTAAAATGCACCTACAGACATTACTTTAGTTGTTGTAATAAACAACTTTAACAACTCCAAGCAACACAAATAAAAGTCATTAAAAATAGAAAGAAGAAATCTGCTGCCATACCTTCTTGTCATTTAATCAAACGGCACACCTCCTTTAACTACATATATTTTTTCAACTTTCAAGTTCCAAGGAGTTTTAAAATTTCACTCTTGATGAAACATTCACCAACTCTTGTAATCTGATCTTCATCAACCAAGTAGCACAATAATATGGCCATCAAATAAAATACTCAGTGCATTTACTGGATGATAATGCAACTATCTTCAAAATCGTATAAGAGTTTATTATTCAAAGATATCTCACCTTGATCTCATTGCTTAACTACCAAAAAATAGAAGAAGAAGAAGAAGAAGAAGAAAAAGAAAGCCTGAAAAAAAATTACTACACAAAAGTTTCAAGTTTAACTACAGAAATAAGTACTAAAGAATATTGCATAAGATTTCAAGCTTAACTGGAGAGGCAAAATCTAAAGCAGTGCACATAAAAAAAATAGCAAAAAAATTCAGCACAATTGTACAGTAAAAACTAGTAAAAACCACTAAAATTTTCAAGTTAACTGCACCTGAAAAATAATTGTGCCAATGTATGATTTGTTTACATTTTTAGAACTTTTTGTTTAAAATACTTGATGACACAATACAAACATTTATGTTATAACCTATATGTTACGTCAAAGTTATATTATATATGTATATTGCTTTTTTCTTCTACCACCATATGTGTTTCTTCATCAGTGAACACATCCATTACCTTTGAATTCAGTGGGCTTCAACATACTGCTAATTAAGCCTAAAGAAAAGAGAGCAGTCCCCCAAATCTTATTATGATCGTACAGATCCACTAATAATATAAACATGACATCTCAAAGAATGATTTCAATGGAAAAATAGGGTGACTCCATAATCTTATCTGCTGTATCAAGCAATTTATTGAAGGATATCTTTGTAAAATCACATTTTATTTTTCTTGAGTTACAAGTGAATCTATGATACCTAAAGAGTACCTCAATCAAATAGATAGAACTTCTCTACAGCAGAACCTTTTTCTTTCCTCCAAAAAGAAAGAAGGATTGCTCTCTTGACAACACTATAAATCTAGACCATTATCACAAAGGGTTTGAGAACGACATTTACAAAAGCCATAAGTCATTGAATATCATACAACTTTAATTTTCCTTTAAATTGTATACATTTATTAATGTCTTGCACTGGATCTATTTACAAAAGATACTCACACTTCTTGTGAATAGAATTTTTTCTTCATGTTGGAGCTACAGAGGCAGCACATAATTACTTTATTGAGCAAAAGAAAATTATATTGAGAGAGTAAGACATTACAAGGTGGAGGAAATTAGCAGTCAAATTCAATAAATAATGAAAATACCCATAAAAAAACTTGACTAGACCCAAAGTTGTGTTTGACTAACTTTGCAGGCAACAAAAGAATCATTCGATGAAGGAGACACATACTAAAAGTAGAGAACTAAACATGTCAATTCAACATAGAGCTTAGCAACATTTTAGCTTTTCAGAACGTGTACATTTTCTTATTGTTACCTACTCTCAGATCATAAGTACCACACTCACCCATACTGATATATGATCGCAAGTAACACATGGCCTATTTCCATTTTATCCTAATTTAATGGTAGACCAAATATTTGATGATCTGTATTGGTCTGTCTTTTGTATGTTGTGAAAGGGAAAACGCATACTGGTTTGTAAAGCTAGAAAGGTCCAGCAAAGATTTCAGTTCTAGGCAATTGTCCTTGTTTATTGTAGACAATTAGGACTACAAACAATTTTCTTGTCCATTTTTTTTCTAAGGCATAGAGGGGAAAGTAACTTCTTTATTACCTTATCTCTCAACTTTTACATCATTTTATCACATAAGATTTGTTATTATTTTAGAAGACAAAAGTTGTCTAGTTGTACACTATATGTGTCCATTTGTAAGTATGTATCTGAAGAGCGCATGTTTTCTTTTTATATTCTGTTTCTTTTCCTATCTTAAATTATTTGGGCAGTCTGCTTTTCACTCTATTCTTTGTTGTAAAGTTCATTCCAAAAATATGGACGTACACAAACTACACTATCTATATAATTGAATAGTACTTAGTAAAGAGTGAAAAAAAGCAAAAGATTGCTTTCAACATATTGTTTTTCTTTAAGCCACTTAAAAATGATCAAATCCATTCTCTATATATGGGAATTACATAATGAAGAACCAGTCACATAGTAAACAAAATGTAGATTGAGAATAGAGCCTCGGCACGAGGCCAGAAACCCAATTAACTAAAGTAAAATCACAATAGAGTTGAGAATATCCATTAACATCAGCAGGAAACAAAATCAAGGCAAAAAAAAAAACAGGCACCTAAAGGACTCCATTATCAATTCATCCCATAAATAATAGAAAGCAATTAAAATACAGAATCCTAATTAACCACAATGAAATGAGATCTTAATATAGCTTAGAATACACATAAGATAACTCATTTTTTCCCCAATTAAAAATCAGCAGCAAACAAAACCCAAAGAAAATGAAAATCCTAGCACCCAAAAGACTACATCGGACACATAAAATATGTATGAATAAAGAACCATTTTGCCAAGACTTCAACATGAATTAAACAAAGAACCCAAAATACTACAGCATGAATTAAGAATCTTTTTTCCAAGAACCAAAAAACACAGTAAAAACGTATAGCAATTGTAACAAAAACAGTAAAAATGACTAAGAGAAGAGAGAAAATTACCAGGTTATGGTGATTTTAGGCATCTCTTATTCGAGCACAAATATGATTTTAAAAATTGGGCATTTAGGAAAGACTAGGAACTGTCCTTAAAGAAATGGGAATCTGAGTCATTGAATTTGTAACCGACGAAGCTTTGGAGAAGTGCCGAAAAGACCGACGGAAAATGGTGAAGGACAACCACATTTTGGGCTTTGGGAACTCTAGGGTTTGATGGTTATGGTGGTCAAATGAAGAGGTATTTGCATATATATAGAGAGATTGAAAGTAAGAAAGTAAATCTGAAAGATTTCGAAGAAACTCGTCAAAGAGAGGATTTAGGAGATAGATTCTTGAATTCTAAGGCAAAAAGAAAAGAGAGGCGAGAGTTTGGATGTATCGACATATACTGGAGGTAGGTTTACTGTATTTACATAATTAAAATTAAATAAAATATATAAAATGACAGGCCAGTTGGCGGGCTCAGTAAATTTCAGCGGAAAAAATGAGCGGGGAATGAATAACCGTTCCCATAGAATTTTTTTACCCAAAATCGTTGCCATATATATGTCTATTGGGACTGTTTACACATCCATTGCGAAACAAATCTCTATAGCAATGGTTTTGTTACAATTGCAACGGTTTGATGGCTAAAGTGTGCTGATACCACGTGAATTCTATTGTAACGGTTGCAACCGTTACAATAGCTGCTTTATGGAAACGATTAACAAACCGTTGCCAAAATAACTATTTCCATAGGCCCATTTTCTGGTAGTGAATGTCTATAACAAAAATGCATACCAAGACCACGGCATGTCCGGAGAAGGAATCTCGCCAATCACCGCTGAACTGGACAGCCTACTATGGTGGGGGAGCCGCACCTGCCCGTCTATCAGGACTTGTAGCATGACATGCAGCGTCCACAAATAAAAGAATGTCAGTACGAATAAAGTACTGAGTATGTAAGGCAGGGAACCATAAATACGAACAACAATGTAAGCAGGGATAGAGAATATACAACCTGTAACATTTGAGTACCTCTGAGGACTACTGACATGAAATGCATAATACATACGTATAAATATATAAACTTTTAAAATATATGCCTCTGTTGGCATCATCATCATCATATCATACCCGGCCGTAATAGGCTCGGTAAAAACGTACCTGGCCATCATAAGGCTCGGTAGAATCGTACCCGGCCACGTGGAGCTCGGTAAAACCCAACTGATATGTGGTTTCACAGTAGGTGCCGTACACGATCGACTATAGCGCGGCTTGGTAGAGTAAAATAGATACATATATATAATGCATGATTGACTCATGGAATCACATTCTAAAACTTTCGGAATGACGTAAGGTAGGTATCCCATGTACACGTTATTAGGACTAACTCTTCACCATGAAACTTATAAGAATTAGGAAGTACCAACAACATAGATAACATAAGAATAAGAGAAGCAACATTAACATGAATCGTTCCGTAAGTGGGAAAACAATGTAAGTACTGCTGGCTTCTAAGAGTAGAGTATCTTTGGAAGCTCGTTCATTACATTATGTACAATCGGAATCGTATAAACGAAGGAAAGGGATAGCCTCACATACCTTTTATATATTTCCAAACCTCTAGTTATGCAAATGTCACGACTCCTTAGTCTACAATAGGAGAAATGACAATATCGTTAACGTTTAAACGTCGCAACTATTATGTACCAACCACAACCTATTTTATGATGAAACAGACAGCACCTCCCCTATTTATATGACTTCCCACAAGTGAAAACAATCACCAAACAGCCCAAACAGCATCAATGTTAATCATATTGAACATCCCAAAATAGTCCACCAACCGATAACATTACTACCAATCCTTTCGATATATATTTCACAAGTTCTAGCTTCAATGACTTAGTCGCAACATGGATAATCTTAGATACATATAGATTAAGAGGTGCCTTACCTTTATACAGAAATAACAACTCCAATTTGACCTTAATTCTCCACGAAATATCCCTCCAATTCTGCCACAACAACAATGAAGCAAAACTAGCAATTAATTAGTGTTTTTTTGGCACTAGAATCACTTTAGAAGGCTTGAAATCACCTAGGGTTTATATTAAGAACTTGAGGGAGTATTTACAGAACATAAACACTTTAAAACAGCCTCCCACACGAGCTGTAACAACACAAAAATGAGCAACAACAAGAAGAATGAGAGACTTACTAGCGCCATGGGATTTCCGACACTTGATTTGTATTGTTTGCCCTTTGTTTGGGTCTTGAATCTTGAGAGAACCTTAATAGGGTGTTCCTAGGGTTCTAAGGTCTGAAAATAGTGAAAATAAATGACTTAAAACGGGTTGGAGGTGTCCTATATAGATCCAAATTTCTTAAACCGCCTAAGTGGGCCCCATAGAGAGGTACTTGGCGCAGTCTCGCGAAAATGCAAATATTTCTCTACTCCGAGATCGTATCGATGAACGGTTTAATGCGTTAGAAACTAGACTCATTGATATTCAATATGGTGGTTAGATCACTCCATTATTCTAAGTAAATTGGGAGAAAATCTTAGTAACATTTGGCCTAATATTTAAGTAAAATTATGAACCTAAGTTGCGACAACTTTTGTCGACTTTTGTCTCATAACTTGTTTGACTTCAAGAATTTTGACATGGATATTATATGATTCAACTACCTTAAAACACTACCACTTGATTGTATTAAGCACCTCTAAGTTTACCCGAAAATACGAGTTACAACATCCTTGATTCGTTTAACTTCTAATACTTGCTAATCACCCTTAGGCACCTTTGTATCACTTAAGATCAATAGGATTAACTTCTTATCATCTCAAGGATAATTATTTCTTGGATTTGTGTTAGCTAACATATGGCATGAACTAACGCGTGTGGATATGGGTTGTAACACCCTCCCCCCCTTAGGAATATTCGTCCTCGAATGTAAGGGTTTATGGGAAGTCCAAATCATCGTGGACTCCAACGGAAGTTTCCCATCAACTTTCCCCTGTAAAATGGTCACTAGTAAAATTTGCAAGCAGTTAAGCCCAACGTATGGCCTCACAAGGCTACACAAAGCATTATGGATATGTACATTATCTGCATAGCATTATGGACATGTGCATTATCTGCATATCACCATTTTGTATTAAGGAAGAGTATTTTCAAGTTATTACTTACCTCATAAAGTCGTTTCACCTTTCTAATGTATCTTGCGTTCCACTATCATCCTTGTTATCTTCATTCTTGAATAGGTAAGAGTATTTAGACTTCATCTCTTCCACTTCCCATGTCATTTCTTTCATATTCTTGTTCCTCCATAATACTTTGACGGAAGCTACATCTTTTGTTCTCAGCTTGCGGACTTGTCGATCTAATATAGCCACTGGCACTTTTTCATATGATAGATCCTCTGTAACTTGTACATCTTTGATCGGGACAACTCGAGAAGGGTCTCCAATACATTTCCTCAACATAGATACGTGGAATACCGGATGGACAAATTCCAATTCGGATGGAAATTCTAACTCATAAGCAACCTGTCCAATTCGTCGGAGAATTTTGTACGGACCGATATATCGTGGACTCAGCTTACCTTTCTTCCCAAAATGCATAACACCCTTCATCGACGAGATCCTTAGGAAAACCCAATCACCAACCTCAAACTCCATATCATGACGTCGGACATCAGAATAAGACTTTTGCCTGCTTTGTGCCGTCCTCAATCGCTCCTGTATCACTTTCACCTTCTCAATGGCTTGGTGAATCAAATCTGGCCCATATAATTCTGTTTTACCGACTTTGAACCATCCAACTGGTGATCTACATCTCCTCCCGTATAGTGCCTTGTATGGGGCCATTTTAATACTAGAATGGTAGCTATTATTATAGGCAAATTCAATGAGTGAAATATGGTCATCCCAATTTCCCTTAAAATCTAGAACACATGCTCGTAGCATATCTTCCAGTGTCTGAATGGTACGTTCAGCCTGTCCGTCAGTCTGCAGATGAAATGTAGTGTTGAGATTCACTTCTGTGCCTAAACCCTTCTGAAAAGACGTCCAAAAGTTAGCCGTAAATTGAGCTCCTCGGTCTAATATAATAGATACTAGCACTCTATGAAGCCTAACAATCTCCTTGAAATACAGTTTTGCATAATCTTCAGCCGTGTAATTTGTCTTAACTGGCAGAAAATGGGCACATTTTGTAAGTCGATCAACTATCACCCAGATGGAGTCAAACTTATTATAAGAGCGAGGTAATCCAATAAAGAAGTCCATATTAATCACCTCCTATTTCCAGGTCGGAATCTCTATATTCCGAATCAATCCACTGGGTTTCTGATGTTCTATCTTTACTTGATGACAATTGGGACAGTGGGCTACAAATTCTGCAATAGACTTTTTCATGTTGTCCCACCAATACTGCTCCTTGACATCATGATACATCTCTGTTGAGCCGGGATGGATGGAATATCAGGATTGATGAATCTTATTCATAATCTTTTCTCATGACCTTGCCACATTAGGCACACATAATCGACCCTGGTACCTCAGTGCCCCATCTCATCCGATCTCAAAAGCTGTAATTTTACACTGCTGAATGCTCTCTCTCAATCGTACTAATATAGGATCTTCATATTGCCGTGCTTTTACCTCGGCTACCAAAGATGATTCTGATGTATTCTGTACAGTAACACCTTCGTCATCCGAGTCTGACAATCTGATTCTCATATTGGCTAGTTGATGAAGCTCTTTAGTCAACCCCCATCTACCTACCTCAATGTGTACTAAGCTTCCCATTGACTTACGGCTGAGAGCGTCTGCCACAACATTGGCTTTACCGGGATGATACAATATCTCGACGTCGTAGTCTTTTAGTAATTCAAGCCACCTACGCTGTCTCAAATTCAACTCTTTCTGCTTGAATATGTATTGTAAACTCTTGTGATCTGTGTAGATGTCAACATGGACGCCGTATAAGTAGTGTCGCCATATCTTCAAGGCATATATTACTGCAGCCAATTCCAAATCATGGGTTGGATAATTCTTTTCATGCTTCATCAATTGTCTAGATGCATAAGCAATCACCTTCCCACGTTGCATCAATATGCACCCCAAACCTATACTTGAGGCATCACAATATACCACATAACATTTTGGTCCTTCAGGAAGAGTGAGCATTGGTGCGGACGTTAATCGATTCTTCAACTCCTGAAAATTTCGTTCACAAGCGTCAGACCACTGGAACTTAGTAGCTTTCTGTGTTAACTTAATCAATTGTGCGGATATAGAGGAAAACCCTTCTACAAACCGCCTATAATATCCTGCTAGCCCTAGGAATCTACGGTCTTCTGATGGTGTTGTAGGTCTCGGCCAATTCTTTACTGCATCAATCTTCTGAGTGTCAACACTGATACCCTCGTCCGATATCACATGGCTAAGGAATGCTACTGAGTTCAGCCATAATTCACATTTGGAGAGCTTAGCATATAACTTACGATCCTGAAGCGTCTGTAATACAATCCGCAAGTGGCCCGCATGTTCCCCTCCGAATGAGAATACACCAGAATGTCATCAATTAATACAATCACGAACACATCGAGATAGGGGCTGAATACAGTATTTATGAGATCCATAAAGGCAGCTGGAGCATTTGTTATCCCGAACGACATCACCAAGAACTCAAAGTAACCATATCTTCCCGGAAGGCCGTCTTTCGAATATCCTTCTCCTTAACCCTCACCTGATGATACCATGAACGTAAGTCATTCTTGGAGAAATACTTGGCACCCTGGAGTTGGTCAAACAGGTCGTCAATTATTGGAAGTGGATACTTGTTCTTTATAGTAAATTTATTCAACTGTCGATAGTCGATACAAATTCGTAAAGACCCATCTTTCTTCCGCACGAATAGGACTGGCGCACCCCAAGGTGAAGTGCTAGGCCTAATGAAGCCCTTATTCAGCAAGTCCTTTAACTGCGCCTTCAACTCTCACAACTCTGCTGGGGCCATTCTGTATGGAGGGACAGAGATCGGTTGAGTGTCAGGCTACACATCAATGCTAAACTCAATCTCCCTTTCAGGAGGAAGACTTGGGAGTTCATCTGGGAAAATATCTGGAAATTCATTTACCACGGGGATTGATTGTAGAGTAGGCGGCTTCGCCTCCGCATCCCTAATGCGAACGAGATGATAAAATGTAACCTTTTGAGATCATTTTTCTTGCCTTAAGATAGGAAATAAACCTACCTTTTGGTGTAGCAATGTCCCCCTTCCATTCAATAATGGGTTCACAAGGAAATTGAAACCTAACCATCTTCATACGACAGTCAACATTTGCATAGCATGAGGCCAACCAGTCCATTCCCAGTATCACATCAAAATCAACCATTTCTAACTCAAATAAATTTGCAAAGGTTTGACGACTACAAATCATCACAGTGCAACCTCTATAAACCTTTCTAGCAATCACAGAATCTCCTATCGGTGTAGATACCGCAAGGGGTTTACTTATCAATTTAGGTTCAATGCCAAACCTATTAGCCACAAAGGGTGTAGCATATGATAATGTAGATCCTGGATCAATCAGCGCATATACATCATAAGAAAAAGCAGACAATATACCTGTAACAACATCTGGCGATGACTCGAGATCCTGTCGACCTACTAGAGCATACGTTCAATTTTGACCACCACTCGAACTCGGCACCGCACCTCTACCTCTGCCACAACCTGTTGACTGCTGAAAACCCCGTGCTGGAGGTCGAACTGATGTGGAAGAACCAAACATAGATCCAGTCGGCTGAGCCATACCATCACCTCTCATGTTAGGACAAACCCGCATCATATGGCCAAGCTGTCCGCAAGAATAACATGCATCAGAACCTCGACGGCACAGCCTAAAGTGGGCCTTGCCGCAATGATCACAATGTAGTGTTGTGGGTCTCGTCTAACGAGTATCCCTGTGATGTTGCAAGCCTGAAGCCCGCAAACTCTAACCTAGACCAGAATAGGTAAATCGATCATATCGAGGCCTTTGAAACTGTGGAGGAGCACTAGATACAGATGGCACTGGACTCCTCGAAGACTGGGGCCTAACATTGCCTCTAAAGTCATCAGAATACCGTGCAAATCTTTCCCTCTTATGCTTGCCCCTATCTTGCTCCCTATTTGCCCTTTCCTGACGTTTACGATCCTCTAGGGTCTGGGCATAAGCTTGAATACTGGAAATATCCATGCCCTCCACCAAGGAGGCTGTTGTGCACTCATTTATCAGATGTGGTCCCAAACCGTTCACGAACAAATGCACCCTATCACTCATCTCGGCCACCATATGGGGAGCATACCTTTCTAAAGAATCAAACTGCATACTGTACTCTCGCACACTCATATTACCTCATCTAAGGTTCAATAACTTATCAACTCTAACTCGTCGTATCTCAATTGGCAAGTAGTGACGAAGAAAGGCCTCAGAAAATTCCTTCCACACAGCTGGAGGAGCGTTCGGACCCCTGGATCTCTCCTAACTATCATACCAGAGAACTGCTAAATCACGTAGCCGATAAGATGACAACTCCACTGCCTCTGTATCACTAACATGCATAACCCGCAACGTACGATGAACCTGGTCAATAAAAGTCTGGGGGTCATCCTTGGGGTCCGATCCAGTAAACACTGGAGGGTCTAAATTAATAAAATCATGAACTCTCGTACTAACTAGTTTATCAGCAGCACCTGTATTCTGCCTCTGAGCCTGAGCAACTACCAAGCTAGTCAATAATTGTAAATCACTCCGCATATCCTGGTCTGTAGTGCCAGACAGAACTGGAGGTGCTGGGTGCCTCCTAATATCCTCTAGAGGAGACGGAGTAGATGAGGTATGAGATGACATCTCACTCTGAGCTTCACTTTGGCCTAGTCTGGCTTGGGGTACCTGACTGGTACCCTCTCCCACAGCTGTATCAAGCCGTCTACTAATTGTTTGCTTTCTAGTCGAAGGCATCGCTGAATGAAAACAAGATGAATATTAGAGACGATCACTTAGGACTCAACTCTAAGCACGATCTAGATTTAGGAAAAAGGTAACAACCCTAGATGTAATATAGCCTCCTGATTATTAATGTGGCGCGCTACACATCCATAATCAAGAATCTACTAGACACGGCTCATAGATAATCCCTAGGGCAGACCTGCTCTGATACCAACTTTGTCACGACCCAAATTGGAGGGCCATGACTAGCACCTGGCCCTACTTGCCGGGCACCAACGTACATTTTATCTAACCTTGTTTATTATCTTTTGGGGCTGACAAGATCAATATAAATGGTAGACATGGATCATGAACAACCAACAATAAAATCTGATGGCATGAACATACATAATATGGGGTGACCAGACAATCAAGAACTATATATCAGCTACGAGCTACCATGCTACCATGAAAGACTATACAACAAAAACTAGCCGACAAGGCATACCAAACTATACATGAGTCGACACCTGTCTATGAGCCACTAAAGGAACATAAGTGCTGCAACATAGCGGGAACAGGGCCCCGACATACCCAAAATGTCTATAACAAAAATGCATACCAAGACCACGGCAAGTCTAGAGAAGGGATCTCGCCAATCACCGCTGAACTGGACAGCCTATTGTGGTGGGGGAGCCGCACCTTCCTGTCTATCAGGACCTGCAACACGACATGCAGCGTCCACAAATAAAAGGACGTCAGTACGAATAAAGTACTGAGTATGTAAGGCAGGGAACCATAAATACGACCAGCAATGTAAGCAGGGATAGAGAATATACAACCTATAACATCTGAGTACCTCTGAGGACTACTGACATGAAATGCATAATACATACGTATAAATACATAAACTTTTAAAACATACGCCTCTGTGGGCACCAACATCATCATATCACACCCGGCCGTAATAGGCTCGGTAAAAGCGTACACGACCAACATAAGGCTCGGTAGAATCATACCCAGCCACGTGGAGCTCGGTAAAACCCAACTGATCAGTGGTTGCATAGTAGGTGCCGTACTCGGCTGACTATAGCGCAGCTCGGTAGAGTAAAATAGATACATATATATAATGCATGATCAACTCATGGAATCATATTCAAAACCTTTCGGAATGATGTAAGGTAGGTATCCTCTGTACATGTTATTAGGACTAACTCTTCACCATGAAACTTATAAGAATTAGCAAGTACCAACAACATAGATAACATAAGAATAAGAGAAGCAACATTAACATCAATCGTTCCGTAAGAGGGGAAGCAATGTAAGTACTGCTGGCATCTAAGAGTAGAGTATCTTTGGAAGCTCATTCATTACATTATGTAAATCGAAATCGTGCAAAGGAAGGAAAGGGATACACTCACATACCTTGTATATACTTCCCAACCTCAATCTACGCAAATGTCACGACTCCTTAGTCTACAATAGGAGAAATGACACTATTGTTAACGTTTACGCGTCGCAACTATTATGTACCAACCACAAACTATTTTGTGATGAAACGGACAGCACCTCCCCTATTTATATGAATTACCACAAGTGAAAACAATCACCAAACAGCCCAAACAACATCAATGTTAATTATATTGAACATCGCAAAACAGTCCACCAACTGATAACATTACTACCAATCCTTTCGATATATATTTCACAAGTTCTATCTTCAATGACTTAGCCGAAACATGGATAATATTAAATACATATAGATTAAGAGGTTCATTAACTTTATACAGAAATAAAAACTCCAATTTGACGTTAATTCTCCTCGAAATATCCCTCCAATTCTGCCACAACAACAAGGAAGCGAAACTAGCAATCAATTAGTGTTTTTCGGCACTAGAATCACTTTAGAAGGCTTGAAATCACCTAGGGTTGATATTAAGAACTTGAGGGAGTATTTACAGAACATAAACACTTTACAACAATCTCCCGCACGAGCTGGAACAACACAAAAATGAGCAACAACAAGAAGAATAAGAGACTTACTAGCGCCACGGGATTCCCGACACTTGATTTGTATTGTTTGCCCTTTGTTTGGGTTTTGAATCTTGAGAGAACCTTGAGAGTGTGTTCCTAGGGTTCTAAGGTCTTAAAATAGTGAAAAGAAATGACTTAAAACGGGTTGGAGGTGTCCTATATAGATCCAAATTTCTTAAACCGCCTAAGTGGGCCCCATAGAGAGGTGCTTGGCGCAGTCTCGCGAAAATGCGAATATCTCTCTACTCCGAGATCTTATCGATGAATGGTTTAATGCGTTAGAAACTAGACTTATTGATATTCATTATGGTGGTTACATCACTCCATTATTCTAAGTAAATTGGGAGAAAATCTTAGTAACATTTGACCTAATGTTTAAGTAAAATTATGAACCTAAGTTGCGACAACGTTTGTCGACTTTTGTCTCATAACTGGTTTGACTTCAAGACTTATGAAACAGATATTATGTGATTCAAATACTTTAAAACACTACCACTTGATTTTATTAAGCACCTCTAGGTTTACCCGAAAATACGAGTTACAACATCCTTGATTCGTTTAACTTCTAATACTTGTTAATCACTCTTATGCACCTTTGTATCACTTAAGATCAATAGGATTAACTTCTTATCATCTCAAAGATAATTATTTCTTGGATTTGTGTTAGCTAACATATGGCATGAACTAACGCGTGTGGATATGGGTTGTAACAACTGTTTCTATGATTTATAGCATGTTTTCATGATATCAGTCCTGAGCTAAACACTGTCTAGATATGACTAGTAAATTCTGAGGTTTTGAACACCTAATTCTATAATTTATGATAAACGGAACTAAAAATGTAAGTTTATTTGTGCCTGTGTGGCTTGCATGGATATAGTTGGACTGATAGTGGATCGTGCTGCACGGCGCGTCATAAGTTACTATGATATTGCGCTTGGGATATAGGAGCCCCTCCGGAGTCTGAACCCCCACTGTGAGCGCGTGTACCCAAACGGATCGGGCTGAGTGCCGCAACGGTCATGTGCATCTGCATTGAATTCATGCATTTATACTTATCTGCTCTATCTGTTACTGTTTCTTGCGATTTACATTGTTAAAATGAATAGAAACACTGTTATAGCTTTACTGTGTAGTATATTGGGATTTCTTGCCTTCAATATCATTATACATGTCTATTACCGCTGAGTTGGAGGTACTCACTTTACTCCCTACACCATGTGTGCAGATCCAAGTACTTTAGGGTAGAGCTGAGCTTATAGTTGCTATTCAGAGTTGTTATCCGGAGGTAGTCGAGGTAGCTGCCTGGCGTCCGCAGGACCCGACTCCTCCTTTATTTCTATATTTGACATTTCTACGTACTTAGACTATGATATATTCAGTACTATTACGCTATTCTGGTAGAGGCTCTTGACTAGTGACCCCCATATCTGTGGGAGGTTGTTCTGTACTGGTTGTTATTGGGTTGTTTTCTATATAACTACTATAATTTCGGATTTTCTTCGTTGTTAATGATTTTGAATAATGGATTTGAGCTTTTTGCTCGGAATGTGAGTATGATTGGTCAGGCTTGCCTAGCAATGTGATAGGCTGCATCACGACCGGGTTTGGGGTCGTGACAAGTTGGTATCAGAGCCAAGGTTACTAGGCCTCATGAGTCTTGAGCCGGTTAGTAGAGTATCGCAGATCGGTACGGAGACGTCTGTATTTATCCTCGAGTGGCTGCAGAACCTTTAGGAAACACTTCATATTCTTGAACTCTTGTCGTGCGGTTTTGTTGTTCCAAGAACTAAACTTCTGTATTCTATTCTCTCGCAGATGGCGAGAACTCGTGCTACCGGACGAGATGGATGACCACCATTGCCACCAACTAGAGGCCATGGACGCGGCCGTGGTCGTGGTCGTGGTAGTGGTAGAGCAGCAGGGGCAGTACCAGTTGACCCACCTATTGCCCCTATTCAGGATCAGTCCCAGATGTTGATGCTCCAGCAGCACCCGCTCAAACAGCGGCAGTGCCTATTATTATTCCATGCCTTCACGAGGCATTAGCCCAGATCTTATCTGTCTGCACTGGTCTGGCTCAGGCAGTTTCAGCTACTACTGCCGCAGCGACATCTCAGACCGGGGGTGGTCATCAAACCCCCGCAACTCGCACACCAGAGCAGGTTGTACAAGGACTTCAGATGCTAGAGGCAGCCCAAGCTCAGGCAGTTGCACCGGTTGTTCTAGTTGCGCCAGTTGCGCCAGCCCCAGGGTATGTTGTTCTGGTGATGCCCGACGACATGCAGTGTCGGTTAGAGAGGTTTGGTATACTCCAGCCTCCCACATTCAACGGTACTGAGGGCGAGGATGCCCAGGGATTTCTGGATAAGTGTCAGAGAATGCTTCATACAGCAGGGATTCTAGAGTCTAGTGGGGTATTGTGTACTACCTTCCATTTATAGGGGCCAACATTCATATGGTAGGAGGAGTTTGAGAGACGTAGGCCTGCAGGAGCAGCACCCCTTACCTGGCTGCAGTTTTCCACTCTCTTTTTAGAGAAGTATGTGCCACAGTCTCATAGAGAGGAGCTGCACCGCCAGTTTGAGTGGTTGGTTCAGGGTGATATGATAGTGAATTAGTACGAGTTGAGGTATACTCTGTTAGCCAGACATTCTACATGGATGATCCTAACAGATCGGGAGAGGATCAGGAGGTTCATAGATGGCCTCAACTCTTCTATTCGTATCTTGATGACCAGGGAGAGAGTGGTAGCAGCATCCTTCGAGGAGGTAGTGGATATGGCACGCCAGATTGAGGTGGATCGTCACCGAGAGTGAGAGGAGAGGGAGACCAAGAGGCCTCGAGGTTTGGGCAGCTACAGTGTTGCTCTATCTAGGGGCTAGTTTCATTAGGGCAGAGGTCGTTCTTTTAGACCTCCTCAGTCAAGTCGCCCAGAGCACAGTGGAGCTTTTTCTGGCCGGGGCCGTCAGGGTTATCAGCAGGGCCAGTCTTTACTCAGTGCCCTTCCAGCTTAGAGTTCTACACCTGCTTCTTCGTCCCAGGGTTCATCTGCGGCGAGGGGTTCCCTTTAGTCCCCTTCTCCAGCTCCGGGTAGTTTTTATGAGTGTGGCGAGTTTGGCCACATGAGGAGAAAGTGTCCTCGACTTTGCAGTGCTCGGTCTCAGCAGAGGGATCAGCCCTCTTCTTCTACTCTATCTACTTCAGCACCATCTCAGTCTAGTAAGGGTGGGGGTCAGTCATCTAGAGGTCGCCCTAGGAGTGTTGATCGATCGAGCGGTAGTCAGGCTCGGTTCTATGCACTTCTTGATAGGAGAGATGTTGTTGCTTCAGACGTAATGATCACAAGTATTATCTTAGTTTGCCACATGGATGCTTCTATTTTGTTTGATCCCGGGTCTACATACTTGTATGTTTCTTCATATTTTGCTCATCATTTGGGTACGACCCGTGGTTGTCTTGCCTTGCCTGTGTATGTATCCACCCCGGTGGGTGATACGATTATTGTGGATCAGGTATATCGATCCTGTCTTGTTACTATTGGGGGTCTGGAGACCCGAGTTGATTTGCTGTTGTTAGGTATGGTAGACTTCGATGTAATTTTGGGCATGGATTGGC
This sequence comes from Nicotiana glauca, assembly GCA_026770625.1. Classification (NCBI taxonomy): domain Eukaryota; kingdom Viridiplantae; phylum Streptophyta; class Magnoliopsida; order Solanales; family Solanaceae; genus Nicotiana; species Nicotiana glauca. The sequence goes on from MU720631.1 coordinate 107,488, forward strand.
TATCCACGTGCCATGCTATTCTGGACTGTCATGCCAAGACAGTTACGTTGGCTATTTCGGGTATTCCGCGGATTGAATGGCAAGGTTCAACTGATTATATCCCTAGCCGGGTGATTTCCTTCTTAAAGGCTCAGCGGATGGTTGAGAAAGGGTGTTTATCATATTTAGCATTTTCGAGAGATGTTGGAGCTGAAACTCCTAGTATTGATTATGTGCCTATTGTGAGGGACTTCCCAGATGTGTTTCCATCAGACATGTCGGGCATGCCGCCGGACAGGGATATTGACTTTGGTATTGATTTGGTGTCAGGCACTCAGTCCATCTCTATTCCTCCTTATCGTATGGCACCAGCTGAGTTGAAGGAATTGAAAGAACAACTTCAGGAACTCCTAGATAAGGGGTTCATTCGCTCGAGTGTATCACCGTGGGGTGCACCGCTGTTGTTTGTCAAGAAGAAATATGGCTCAATGAAGATGTGTATTGATTATAGACAGCTGAACAAGGTAACGGTGAAGAACAAGTATCCTCTACCGCGCATTGATGATTTATTTGATCAGCTCCAGGGAGCGAGGGTGTTTTCGAAGATTGATCTTCATTCAGGCTATCACCAGCTGAAGATTAGAGATTTTGACATTATGAAGACATCCTTCAGGACGAGATATGGGCATTATGAGTTTCTAGTTATGTATTTTGGGTTGACTAATGCCCCAACTGCATTTTTGCATTTGATGAACAGTGTGTTCCAGCCGTATCTGGATTCTTTTGTGATTTTGTTTATTGATGACATCCTGGTGTACTCTCGTAGCCAGGAGGAGCATGCTCGGCATTTGAGAGTAGTATTGCAGAGGTTGAGGGAGGAGAAGTTGTATGCGAAGTTCTCCAAGAGTGAGTTCTGGCTTGGGTCTGTAGCCTTTCTGGGACACGTGGTGTCTAGTGATGGTATTCAGGTGGACCCGAAGAAGATAGAGGCGGTGCAGAGTTGGCCTAGACCGTCCTCAGCTACGAAGATCCGGAGTTTTCTTGGTTTGGCGGGGTATTATCGCCGGTTTGTTTAGGGATTTTCATCTATCACTTCGTCATTGACCAGGTTGACATAGAAAGGTGCACCGTTCGTATGGTTAGATGAGTGCGAGGAGAGCTTTCAGAAGCTCAAGACAGCATTGACCACAGCTCCAGTGTTGGTCTTGCCCTCAGCTTTAGGTTCTTATACCGTGTATTGTGATGCATCGAGAGTGGGGATAAGTTGTGTATTGATACAGGAGGGTAGAGTTATTGCTTATTATTCTCGTCAGTTGAAGCCTCATTAGAAGAACTACCATGTTCATGATTTAGAGTTAGCTGCCATAGTTCATGCCTTGAAGATTTGGAGACACTATTTGTACGGCGTGTCCTGTGAGGTGTATACTGATCATCGCAGTCTCGAGCACTTGTTCAAACAGAAGGATCCAAATTTGAGGCAGCGGAGGTGGCTTAAGTTGCTCAAGGATTATGACATCACCATTTTATATCATCCGGGGAAGGCCAATGTAGTGGCCGATGCTTTGAACCAAAAGGCGGTTAGTATGGGTAGCATGGCGTATATTCCAGTTGGGGAGAGACCCTTTGCAGTTGATGTTCAGGCGTTGGCCAATCGGTTAGTGAGGTTGGATATTTTAGAGCCCAGTAGGGTGTTGGCTTGCGTTGTTTCTCGGTCTTCCTTATATGATCGCATTCGTTAGCGCCAGTATGATGATCCACACTTGCTTGTCCTTAAGGACAGAGTTCAGCATGATGATGCCAGGGTTGTTACTATTGATAGTGATGGTGTGTTGAGGATGCAGGGCCGGATTTGCGTGCCCAATGTGGATGGCCTTCGGGAGTTGATATTGGAGGAGGCCCACAGCTCGCGGTATTCTATCCATCCAGGTGCCGCGAAGATGTATCAGGATTTGAGACAGCATTACTGGTGGAGAAGGATGAAGAAGGATATTGTGAGTCATGTAGCTCGGTGCCTCAACTGTCAGCAGGTCAAGAATGAGCATCAGAGGCCCGGTGGCGTGTTTCAGCATATTGATATTCCTAAGTGGAAAAGGGAGAGGATTACTATGGACTTTGTTAGTGGTCTCCCTCGGACAACGAGGAAGTTTGATTCAATTTGGGTGATTGTGGATAGGCTGACCAAGTCCGTGCACTTCATTCCTGTATGTACTACCTATTCCTCTGTGCGGTTAGCAGTGATATTCATCCGTGAGATGTGAGGTTGCATGGGGTCCCAGTTTCTATTATATCAGATACAGGTACTCAGTTTACTTCTCAGTTCTAGAGGACATTTCAGCGAGAGTTGGTTTCACAGGTAGAGTTGAGCACTGCATTTCATCCTCAGACGGACGGGCAATCCGAGCGTAACATTCAGATATTGGAGGACATGTTGTGTGCCTGTGTTATTGACTTTGGAGGTTCTTGGGCTGATTACATGCCTCTCACAGAGTTTTCTTATAACAACAACTACCAATTCAGCATTCAGATGGCGCCATATGAGGCCTTATATGGGAGATGGTGTAGATCTCTAGTTGGTTGGTTTGAGCCCGGCGAGGCTAGGTTGTTGGGGACAGAGTTGGTCCAGGATGCTTTGGACAAGGTGAAGGTGATTCAGGAGAGACTTCACACAGCCCAGTCGCGCCAGAAGAGTTATGCGGATCGGAAGGTCCGGGATGTGTCTTATTCAGTGGGTGAGAAGGTCTTGCTGAAGGTTTCACCTATGAAAGGCATCGTGAGATTTGGGAAGAAAGGAAAGCTGAGTCCGAGATTTATTGGCCCTTTTGAGATACTCAAGGGGATTGGGGAGGTGGCCTATATGCTTGCTTTGCCACCCAGCCTATCGGGAGTTCATCCGGTATTCCACGTGTCTATACTCCGGAAGTATGTTGGGGACCCATCGCATGTGTTGGATTTCAGTACAGTCCAGTTGGATGATGACTTGAATTATGATGTGGAGCCTATAGCTATATAAGGTCGACAGGTGCGGAGATTGAGGTCTAAGGATATACCGTCAGTGAAGGTGTAATGGAGAGGTCAGCCCATGGAGGAGGCCACTTGGGAGACCAAGCGGGAGATGCGGAGCAGATATCCTTACTTGTTTGAGACTCTAGGTATGTTTCTTGACCCTCTCGAGGATGAGCGTTTGTTTTAATTGGGGAGGATGTGACGACCCGACCCATCGTCACATGAGTTACCGCCCCGTTTTCAAATTATTACGTAGCTTCATGTTTCTATATCAGTATTAAAGTCGACTGGGTGTAATTGAATTGGTTCTGGTTGAAAATAAGGCACATAGCCTCTTAGAAGGGAGTTTGTTTCAGAAAAGTCAACCGGAAGTTGACTATCTGGTTAAAGGGCTCGAAAGTAAATTCCGGTGGTTTGGTTATCTTCGGGAGGTGATTTTTCACTTAGGAGAGCGATCAGAATTGAATTTGGAGGTCCGGTGTAGAAATAGGCTTGAATTGGCGAAGTTGGAATTTTGGCGAAATCCGGTTGATAGGTGAGATTTTGATCCGGGAGTCAAAATGGAATTTCGAGAGTTGCAGTAGCTTCGTTAGGTAATTTTGGATATGTCTGCAAATTTTCAGGTCAATCGGACGTCGTTTGGTTGGGTTTTTTATCAGATGTGAGATTCGGAAGTTTTGGTTGAATTTAGGCTTGAATTCGTCGTGATTTGGTGATTTTTGTGTTAAAGGACGTGTTTTTATGATTGGAACAAGTTCGTATGATGTTTTGGAGTGGGTTGGTGTTTTTGGTTGGGGTCCCGGGGGCCTCGGGATAGTTTCGGATGAGTAATCGGGAGTTTGGATGCTTGGAATTGCAGCAGGTTTGAAACCTTCTGTTGTTTCTGCATCTGCGGTTGAAGAGCCGCTTAAGCGGTCCCATAGATGCGGTTGGATGATTTCAGAAGCGGCCCTTGAGGCCTAGGCATTTTTCCGCAAAAGCTGATTTTATTCCGCAGAGCGGACTCCGCAGAAGCGGATTGGCGACCGCAGGAGCGGTCCTGAGTTTGGCTAAGACCGCAGAAGCGGTCCTTTGATCGCAAAAGTAGTATAAGACCGCAGAAGCGGTCCTTTGGAATTTAAGTGAAACCGTAAAAGCGGTCAGTAATCCGTAGAAGCGGTCCCGCAGAAGCGAAAATGTCAGAGGGTTTAATGAAATCAGTGTATTTGAATTTCAGAAGTGTAAAATCATTTTGGGGTGCGAAGTAAGGCGATTTTTCGGGGATTTTGAATAGGCTTCGAAGGAGAATCATCAGGTACAGATATTTGGACTTGGATTATGATATTATAGTGCAAAAATATGAATTAATCACTGAAAATTGGAGGAATCAAAGGGTAAAAATGGAGGTTTTTGCTTGAAGCCTAAGAGAGAGTAAAGTGATGATTTGAGGGGTCAAATGGACTCCGATTCTTGTGTATTTTATATGTATGGACTCGTGGCGAGACGAGGATTCCAGAAATGTGAATTTCGTAATTTTTCGAGATGTGGGCACGGGGCTCGGGTTTTGCCAACTTCGTATTTTTGGCTATTTTTCGAGTTATTTCGATTGGGTTATGTTCCATTAGCCTATTTTGATGTATTCCTATTGGTTTTGATCAGATTTGGCACCTGTGGAGGTTGATTCAAGAGGGAAAGGCATAGCGTACTAGTGTCGTGGATGGTTCGAGGTGAGTAATAGATGTGGATGATGACCTGAGGGTTTGAATTAGGTGTTCAAAACCTCAGAATTTACCAGTCATATCTAGACAGTGTTTAGCTCAGGACCGATATCATGAAAACATGCTATAAATCATAGAAACAGTGATAGCAATCCTCACGGGATCCAAATAACCGGCACACAGCCCAACTATATCCATAACCATCCAAGTAGGAGGTTTACCGGCTCATTTATAGCCAACAACACAGTACAATACCACTCGGGCGGACTACGCCATAGTCCCCAACCACAATCGACCCCGCACTCACCGTAGAGTACGTGTCTCGCCTCAATATAGCGTCACTGTGTGATATACCGGGGTTTCAAACCCTCAGTTCATCATCCACATCTATTACTCACCTCGAACCGGCCACGAGACTAGTTCGCTATGCCTTTCCCTATTGAATCAACCTCCACGGGTACCAAATATGACCAAAACCATAAGGAATACATCAAAATAGGCTAATGGAATATAACCCAATCAAAATAACTCGAAAAACACCCAAAACACGAAGTTGGCAAAACCCGAGCCCCTGGCCCACTTCTCAAAAAATTACAAAATTCACATTTCTGGAATCCTCGTCTCACCACGAGTCCATACATATAAAATACACAAGAATCGGAGTTCATTTGGCCCCTCAAATCATCACGTTACTCTCTCTTAGGCTTCAAGCAAAAACCTCCATTTTTAATCTTTGATTCCTTCAATTTTCAGTGACAATTTCATGTTTTTACACTATAATAACACAATCCAAGTCCAAATATCCATACCTGATGATTGTCCTTCGAAGCCTCTTCAAAATCGCCTTAGTTCGTAGCCCAAAATGTTTTCTCACTTTTGAAAATTCGAATACACTGCTTCATTGAACCCTCTGACATTTTCACTTCTGCGGTCCCGCTACCGCTTCTGCGCGACTGCTTCAGCAGCCTTAAGTCCGCTTCTGCGGCTTCACTTAACTCACACGACCGCTTCTGTGGTCTTAATCCGCTTTTGTGGAAGCCGCTTCTATGGTTACCCTGACCGTTTATGCGGTCCAACCAAATAGCACAGGACCGCTTCTGCGGTCAAATACCGCTTCTGCGGTGTCTGCTCCTGCGGAATCCTTCCGATTTTGCGGAAAAAACCTAGGCCACCACTAGCCACTTTTGAGATCATCCAAACGCATCTGCGGGACCGCTTAAGCGGCTCTTCAACCGCAGATGCGGAAACAACAGAAGTTGCAAAGCCTGCTGCAATTCCAACATCTCAACTCCCGATTAATCATCTGAAACCATCCCGAGGCCCCTTGGACCCCAACCAAAACCACTAACCTACTCCAAAACATCATACGAACTTGTTCCAATCATAAAAATATGTCCTTTAACATAAAAATCACCAAATCACGACGGATTCAAGCCTAAACTCAACTAGAACTTCCGAATCTCACATCCGATCAAAAACCCGACCAAACGATGTCCGAATGACCTGAAAATTTGCAGACATATCCAAAATCACCTAACAAAGCTACTGCAACTCTCGGAATTCCATTACGACTCCTGGATCAAAATCTCACCTATCAACCAAATTTCGCCAAAATTCCAACTTCGCCAATTCAAGCCTATTTCTACACTGGACCTCCAGATTCAATTCCGAACGCTTTCCTAAGTCACAAGTCACCTCCCGAAGCTAACCCAACCACCGGAATTCACATTCGAGCCCTCTAACCACATAGTCAACTTCTGGTTGACTTTTCTGAAACAAACTCCATTCTAAGAGGCTATATGCCTTATTTTCAACCAGAACCAATTCAATTACACCTGATCGACTCTAATACTGATATAGAAACATGAAGCAACATAATAAGGGGTAAATGGGGTGGTAACTCACGTGACGACGGGCCGGGTCGTCACATGCTGATTGTCTTGCAACAATTTCTTCAACAAATCATTTGTACTCTCTTCTGCTTGATGTAGCATCCTTTGAGGTTGATTAAAATTTTCTTGAGGTCTAAATTGATTTTGATTTGGTTTATTCCCACCCCAAGAGAAATTAGGATGATTCCTCCAATTTGGGTTGTAAGTGTTCCCTTATTGGGCTTGTTGCTTCATCAGACCTCTATTTTGTTGCCCAACATAATAAATAGATTCAGGATTCACGGGGCACATGTCACTCGTGTGATTGTCACCATACATTTCAAAATAAACGAACATTTATTGAACCTCCTGCATTGGTTGTAACGGACCCATTGCCATTCTAGTCATTTGATTTGCCAATTTTGCTAAATCTGCTCTCATGGAGGAAATGTCATCCAGTTCAAGTAACCCTGCTTTCTGTTTCATTGCTCTCCTTGGTTCTCCTTCACCTTGCCAATTATGATCATTAGCAGTAAAGTTATTCAGCAGAAGTTGTATTTCACTGTATGGTTCCGCCATGCAACTACCTCCATAGGATGAATCAAGATTCATTTTGGAAATCTCGTCTAATCCATCAACAAAATTATGGCACAATACTTCATCAGCTTGAAAATGATGAGGACAATCTCGAAGTAGTTTCTTGTATCTTTCCCAAGCTTGACGAAGAGTATCACGTTGTTGAAACCCAAGAATCTGACACCGCAAACATTTTATCTTTTTGGTGGGGAAAAACTTGATTAGGAATTTCTTTGCTAAATCATCCCAATTATGGACTGAATTAGCGAGCTCTTTCTGCAACCATTCTCTAGCCTCCCCCAACAATGAAAAGGGAAATAAGGTCATCCTGACATAATCCTTGAAAACATTTGGATAGTTGTAAGTATCCATTATTTCCAAAAAAATTGAATGTTCCTTTGTGGGTCTTAATGAGATAGACCAACATATTGCCCAATGGACTATATCAGCTGCACCATGTACTGCTTAAGCTCAAAGTGACCGGTGATTTCAGGCTTCACAATGGCCTGAGTCATATTAGCAAGGTTTGGCCTTGCTGCTTCTATCACCGGACGTTCTTGATTACCTGCCATCACTGTTGGTTGTGGTTGAACTTGAATGTCCAACTCTCTTTCTGTTCTGTTTCTAGCTTCCCACTCCTTCCTCATTCTATGAATTGTTCTTTCAATTTCACGATAAAAAAGAAAGAGGAATTATGATCAACTTATCTACTGATGCAGACTAAAATAATTAGCAATTCAAGCTAAATTATTACAACATATATAAAGAATCAATTTACAAATGACTTAGTAATTAAACAATAATACAACACAAAATTACTACAACACTTATGCAATTTTCTGATAACTATTTATATAAAAGATATTCCAGGGTCATGGGCTTGATAGAGATAATACTGCTTTTTAGCTTAAGATTGATTTATTGAATTATCCGGGTTATTGATTATAGGGTTAATGATATTCATAAGAATCTTTCGAGTTCTTATGCATCTATTCAAGTTAAATTAATACATATATGTCTATGGTATTAATATTAGCAAGAATGCATTTACAACTCCTATTCTTCAACCAAACAAGGCAATTAATTATATGTCTATAATTAGCAATTCAAGCTAAATTATCACAACATATATAAAGAACTAATTTACAAATGACTTAGTAATTAAACAATAATACAACACAAAATTACTACAACACTTATGCAATTTTTTGATAACAATTTATATAAAAGATATTCTAGGGTCATGGGATTGCTAGAGATCATACTACTTTTTAGCTTAAGATTGATTTATTGAATTATCCGGGTTATTGATTATAGGGTTAATGATATTCATTAGAATCTTTCGATTTTTTATGCATCTATTAAAGTTAAATTAATACCTATATGTCTATGGTATTAATATTAGCAAGAATGCATTTACAACTCTTATTCTTCAACCAAACAAGGCAATTAAGTATATGTCTATCTTAATTGTGAATTCTTCACCCGATGCCCGGGATTCAAAGCTTGTTCTATTTGATTCTATATGCAACCAAGAATTTCCTTTGTCAAGTTTAAGTCAAGATTCGTAAATAATATTTTATTGTTAGCTACGCAGTAAAATAATTAAAAGCAGAATCAAATAAACAACTCATAACGATAAATTCAATATATTCAATTTTAAGCTTCAAATAACTTGATCATCTAACATCCATGACCCCAGAATATTTGGGTTTTTAGCTACTCATATTCATACAAATATCAACAATAAACGTCTTAAATAAAATATACGTAAATACAAGAAGAAAGTTTAGAAAAACTCTTTAAATTCTTGATTCAAGATGGTAATCTCCTTCTCTTCTTCACTTCAAGATTGAGTCTTCTCTTCACTTTCTCTCTCTAAAATTATTTCTCCTCTCCAAATCTGATCTACATACATAATGGTGTTTTTACTTTATGCAAATTGAGTGGGATCAAGAGGAAATTCCAAATTTACCCCTTAAATAATAATTTCCGGATTCTGGGCTAGCGCGACCGCGCATCTGGGCGCTAGCCCAGTTGTTTCTATTTCTTGATTATTTTCTTGCTCTTCCACCATATTTAGCCCCGAGAGATTTTTATTGCTCCAAAAATTGGTTCCAATCCTATATTTTTTACATAGTATAGGCTCTTTAACCTGAAATATATACAATTCACTATTAAAGCCCATAATTCATCAATTAATTACAATATATCGTTGGAATATAATCAAGCAGAAGCATAAATAATAGCTAAATCACCCAGATTTCACCTATTACCAGAATCCCACTACTATATGTCTAATTTATTTTTAATTCAAAGTTATAGGTGGGTTACTTATTTAATCATTTCTCTTAAAACTTGCTCATACCACTATGTCTTGTTCCGCACTATCACTAAAAAAATACAAATTTTAAAGGTATATTAGTACTTAGTGGACAGACACTCAAATTAAACAATTCTTCAAGTTTTCAAACTCCTAAATCACCCCCTGAGTTGCCTGGAATTGCCAACCTCACTTAATTGACCCACCCCTCAACCAAGGTCAGTTAATCCTACAAGACTAAGAGCTAATTAACTAAATCCAAACAACTAAACTAGTTGAAATTAAAGGCAGCAAACTAACTGAAACAATTATACTAAACTATAATTTAAACTGAGAAGAACACAATTGTACTTAACTAAATTAACCAGAATCACGAGATTTCACATGGTTAAACAGATAGCAAATACAAAATTAAATCATGACACATTATCATTAAAACAAATAAAAATTCAACCTTTAAAACAAGGAAACGGGTGAAAATCAAGCAAAACTAAACAGACCCAAGGCAAGCAAATTGAATAGAACCAGAGGAGAATTCGAAATTGACTGGTTTGAACCTAATACGAAGTGAGATAAACAAACAGTTGAGAGAACTTACCAATTGAACTATTTATTCATACGAGAATAACACAAGCAAAACTTTATACAAACGAAGACCTGACACATGAAATCCTAGACTAAACTGACTACTAAATATTCAAATAGAAAAATGTAAAGAAAGGAGTAGAAGAAGATGATAATAAAAGGTGATATGACTTAAAACAAGTCAAGAAACTTACCCCTAGAGGTTCCCATATTGCCCCATATTACTTCACTTTTCTTGAATTTGTGGCCGAGATAGCTCTTAATCGAGTGTTCCCACATGAGAACACCCCGACTAAGGTCAATCTTGGCATCAAACCTTCAAAGCACTTAGTGTCTTAAAGTTCGAGATTTTTAAGGTTAACGTCTAATATGATATTCTAGATGTTCGAACAAGATTCGAGGGAAAGTAGTGTTGGTTTAGGTATGAGGGAGGTCTAGTGGTGGTATGGTGTAATTTTGGTGGTCGTCAGATGAATTGGGGTTTGAGGTCGATTCTTCGATTCAAGATTCGAAGGGTTCTATCATGATTCGAGGGACAAAGGACCTAGATTTGGAGAGAGGATGGTTTGGTGGTTCAGGGTGTTATTTTAGTGGTCATCGGAGCACTGCCCGCCAGGTTTATGGCGAAAGGAATGGGGGGAAGGGGGCGCTAGGGTTTGGTGTTGGATCAACTCAGATCAACGGCTTGGATCGACTCGCCAATATGAAATGGGGTCGTTTGTTTAGTAGGGGTACTGGGTCGGTCCAGGAAAAATGGGTCGCGACTGGAGAGATGATCTCGATCGTTAAATATGCGAGATCCAACGGTTCAGAAAGGACATGACAGATACGACGTCGTTTGGACGTCGTATTGTCAGGTCGATTGGACCGGGTAACAGGCGTCAATTTGGGCTTGGTTTTGGTTAAATTAGAACGGCCCAGTTCCGATTTTTGTTTCCTTTTCTTTTATCTTTTATTTTCAAATTATTAAAACTATAATTCTAAATTAAATTATAAACCAAATTAACTTACTAAAAAACTAATTAGCTCTTAATAATAATTATCACACATAATTTAAGTATCAATTTAAAATAAAACCACACAACTAGACCTAAAATGCTAAAAATGTAAAGTACATTATTTTTATGATTTTTTTATTTTTGTAAAACAAACTTAATTACTCCCAATCTTAGAATTAAATCTTAAATGCAAATGCAACATATTTTTGTATTTTTATTAATTTAACAAATAAAATGCACGGACGAATGCAAACAATATAAGAAAAATAAACAAAATTCACAACAATTGCAAACAAACAAAATTAATTTATTTTAAATTTTTTGGGAGTGATTCTCATATAGGGCAAAATCACGTGCTCACAACTGCCCCTCTTTGTCCGGAAATACAAAGAGTTTTTGTGCAAAGATAAAATAAGCGGATATGAGCGATTTTTGCTCGTTTGAGTACTCCGTGTGAAGAATTTTTTTTAAAGATTTGACCGAACCTCTGCTTCGGAGCTTTCCTACATATCCTTGGCTAAAACAGAATTAGGTCAATGTAGTTCCGGAAGTTTTGGTAACTGGGACTACCGTGGAACTATGATTTTGTTGTTACTGCTGCTGCTACTGACCTCCTTATTACACCATGCTAAAAGAAAAAAAGAAGCTAGACTAAACTATAGTCTATGAATTACAAAATCAGACTTGCTCATGTGTCTCTTGTTGCCTTGCTAACTCGTTTTTCCTCTGGTGTTTCTGACTTGACTTGTATTCTCTCTTGATTGCCGAACTCGAACTGCTTATTTCCTTCTTGTGAGCTTCGAATTATTTTTCTTTGAAGTCTGAACTGCCTTCTGCCGAACATTGTTGCCTCCCTTCTGATTGCTGAACTTGAATTTATGCTAGGGATTTCTATTGTAACCTTCGGCTCTCCCGACGGGTTACTGACTTCTTGCATTAAAAGGTACGTCGTTCCGCTCTCCAGGCGGGCTCCTGACTTCGCTAACAACTTAAAAATATAACGACATTCCTCTCTTCAGGCGGGCTCCTGACTTCAACAACAACTTAAAAATAAACGTCATTCGTCTCTTCAGGCAGGCTCCTGACTTCAACAACAACTTAAAAATATAACGCAATTCCTCTCTTCAGGCAGGCTCCTGACTTCACCAACATCTTAGAAAATAAATGCCATTCCTCTCTTCAGGCGGGCTCCTAACTTGAACCACAACTTAAAAATAAACACCATTCCTCTCTTTAGGCGGGCTCCTGACTTCAACAACAACTTAAAAATATAACGCCATTCCTCTCTTCAGGCGGGCTTCTGACTTCAACAACATCTTAGAAAATAAACTCCATTCCTCTCTTTAGGCGGGGTCCTGACTTCAACCACAACTTAAAAATAAACGTCATTCCTCTCTTCAGGCGGTCTCTTGACTTCAACCAACATCTTTTAAAATATAAAACTCCATTCCTCTCTTTAGGCGGGCTCTTGACTTCAACAACAACTTCAAAATATAAAACGTCATTCCTCTCTTCAGGCGGGCTCCTGACATCAACAACAATTTTAGAAAATAAACGCCATTCCTCTCTTGAGGCGGGCTCCTGACTTCAACCGCAACTTAATCTGCATTCTATTACTGTTGTCCCCCTTCGCCTTCTAAACCATTTCCTTCTACCTAAATTACCTTCTTTCAGAATTGTTTCCCTTAAAAACTCGTGTTGTCTTCTCTCGAAACTACTGGGGATAACACTACTAGGGAATTACACTGCTGGGGGAACCTCTTTTCTTCTTCAAAACTTTTATTTTCTCTCAACCCTACTGGGGATAAAAATGTTATCAGCTGGGGATAATACTGTTGAGGATAAAACTGCTGGTGGATGTTTTTTTTTCAAAACTATGTTATCTTCCTCCTTCAACACTTCCTTCAAAACTTGTGTTTCATTCCTCTGAAATTTGTTGGGGATAACACTGCTGGGGAATTTTCATTCCTTTAAAACCGGTGCTTTATTCTTCTGAAAACTGCGAGGGATTACACTGGCTTTTTCTTTTTCTGAACACAAGTTTCATCCTTTTGTTCTGTCTGCTGGGGATACAACTTCCTTCTTCCTAAAGTAGGTACCTGACTTCAGGAAAATTTTCAAAAATGAAAGAAATTTTTTTTGCCCCAGTTTGATAATCTTCCTGGTATATATCAGCCTCTCTACCTTTCAATGACATTTCCCATCCATGTTTCATAGTAAAGAAAAGTATGGTCAGTTTAAAACATGGTGGTTGGTTGTGATACTCCTTTTGGGGATGGTTCTCCTTTCCTCTTTTCCCTGCTATATGTCGTCCGTCCATCTTGAAACATGGTTGACAACTTTCACCCTTCTTGATGATTCCTAATTTACAAGCTTCTCACCGTTGTTTTCCACTTTTATCCTCTTATCTGACCCGGTATCTTTTCCATGACATCTGATTCCCCTTGAATATTTTGCAATGTTTTGCCGGTAAACAACTTTCTTCATTCATCCGTGTCCTAAAAATACCTTTTCTGCTGGGGATATTCCTCTTTTTTTTTGTCGCATAGCTTAGGTACTGGCATTTCCCCGACCTTTGAGTCTCATATGAATCTCCAAATTATGCACATCTCTCTCCGCGTTGTTCTTCCTTGATTTGTCCACTGGCCTTGGCCTTAAGGTCTATAACATTCGTCTCTTGCTGGGGATATACTTCTTGACACTGGTCTATCCCTTTGTCAATCTCCTCTTGCTGGGTAATGTCCTTCTGGACACTGGCCTTGCATTTGTTCCTTCCTGACTTATACCACTTGGATGTTCTAATTAGATCTCGTCTTGCATAATTCGAAAGTTGATGGCAAATTTTGAAGTTATTTCTAACTTGTCTTGACCAAACAGACTCTGTTGGGGAATTTTTCGATGAAAGGAGAAAGATAAAAGGAACAGAATAAAAGGATGACTCTCTAACAAAACAACTAAAAAATAAAAACCTATCAAACGCGGATACCAACTCTAATGGTCATGACGTGCACACGTGGCCTATCCTCTGTCGTTAATCGCCTTACACAATTTCTGTCTAGTGATTTCCCTCTGATTCTCACCCTTATTCGACTTGTAGTGCCCGAAGGTTTTCAGTATCAAGCCTCTCTCGGTGCCATTTTCGTCACTTGTCATGAAGTAAGTAATTTACGCTAACTTTGGTTAAATACATGGTTTATATATGGATTTAGACTTTGGAAAATTGTAGAAAAATTGAAGTTTTGGTGGAAAATCTAGAAAATTATATTCTTGGAATTTAGCCACGATTTTGGGGTTGAAATTAAGAGAAAATCATAAATTTGGGTTCGTGAGTTTATGGGTAAAGTTTATTTTCGAAAAATTTCGGATTCCGAGCAATTGGGCCCGAGGGCATTTTGGTCAACTTTTCGAACGGAGTTAGGAATTTCTATAAATTAGATTGTAATGAATAATTAAGCATATATTAATGAATTTTCGTAACCGTTGGCTAGTTTTGGAGTGTGGTGCATCAAGTAGAGTATTCAAAAGGGTGTGGCGTGCCGATTATGGATCTTCGAAGCGAGGTGAGTCTCCTTTCTAACCTTGTAAGAGGGAACAATCCTCATAGGTGAAATAACTTATTATGTGCTCCTATTTGCGGGGGCTACGTACGTATGAGATAACGAAAGTCCGTGTGTATCTACTATTATGCTATTGTGCTGGTAGTTAGGACCCAAAAGCATGTTATTCTTGGATTATTTACGAACCTATTGATAGCTAGAATTGCTTAAATTGTATTGAACTAGTAAATGAATTTCTAAAACTATTGAATCTCATTTTCTTAAATTGTTAAAGGAGAATTGGCTTTATTTGGATAAATATTCCTCGATAAATTCTTAATTGACTGTTTGAGCATGTATCTCTATGTGTACCTGCTTCGCATGCATGATTCGCGAGAAGGGTGTTTGTTTATTTTATGTTGACCGCGTCGTAGGATATTTTGCGAGCGGGGTAATAGAGGCATCTATGGTTCAAGCCATCCAACCCTCAACATTGCATAGTATACATTTTTGTTGGAGCGGTCGTCGACTTCGGCATGATTTGCGCATGATATATATAATGTTGCCTGAGAATTTTAAATGTTGACATTGCCTTACATGGCTTGATATAAATTGATAAGATAAAAAAAAGTAAACCTTGAAACTCCTTTATTATTTGTTAAACGTGTTTGCCTGTTTTCCGGCCTCATGAGTTAGAACTACTATATAAACCCATGATTTTCTCACATTTTAGTATATTGTTATTTGACCTCTAGTAAGTGTCGAAGTTGACCATCTCGTCTCTGCTTCTTCGAGATTAGACGGGATACTCATTGAGTACACATTGATTATGTACTCATACTACACTTTTGTGCATTTTTGTTTCACAGGTATATGTAACCCTAGTGGCCTACTGGGCGTAGCAGCGCGGATGATTCTGAGACTAGGTGAGTTGCATTATTCGAGGTGACCGCAGGTAGTATAGTCCCTTTCAGCATATTGTATTTATTTCCTATCCTCTATATTTCGGATGGATGTTGTATTTTATTTCCTTATCAGTAGATGCTCATGCACTTGTGACACCGGGTTCTGGGATGGTTTTCGAAAGATTTGTACTAATTGTTTATTATTTGATTTGAATTGAAGTAGTGATCTTTTTTATTTATGAAAAATGAAAGGAAATCCTAGATTTTAAAGGTATTAAAAAGAAAATTTAGTTGTTTATTTAGTTGGCTTGCCTGACAGCGGTGTCCGGCGTCATCACGACTCGTAGTAGATTTTGGGTCGTGACATTCTTCAGCTCTTCGGATCAAGGCGGGACATGCAAAGCTCGTTACTCCAATCATATCTTGGGAAGTCCACATATTTTCTCCGCTTCTTTACTTAGAGTTCAACTTCTTTTCTTGTTCTTCTTTTCTTTTATTTGGGCTGATACTTCTTCTTTTAGTCGTCTCAAACCTTCTGCCTCACGGTAAAAACCTATTCAGGCACCAAAACAAACAAACGAACAAAAATTTTCTACCCCAATTTTCTCTAGGAAAATTTTATGAGTTATTGAAACAAAATGTAAGCGATTTCTTTATTGAAAGCAATTAAAGTCGGGATTATGTATCCCTGAGAAAATGAGATTAAGGAGTGGAGACCCTACATCTAAAATGCAATCAAATGGGGATTGGAGGACCCAAGTTGGGAATATTACCATGTTATTTTGATATAATTATCGGGTTATGCCGAAAAAGGATGCCGTGAAAGAAAAGAAGGTCCTCGGGTTATACCGGGGAAGGTCATTGGGTTATGCTAGAAAAGAAAGAGGTCATCGGGTTATGCCGGGGAGGTCCACGAGTAATGCCTAGAAAGTCATCAGGTTATTCCAAAAAAAAATGTCCTCGGGTTATGCTGGGGAGGTCCACGGGTTAGGCCGGGGAAGTCATCGGGTTATGTTGAAAAAAAAGAAGGTCCTCGGGTTATGCCGGGGAGGTCCAAGGGTTATGCCAGGAAAGTCATCGAGTTATGACAGAAAATAAAAAGGTCCTCAGGTTATGCCGGGGAGGCCCACGGGTTGTGCCGTGAAATGTCATCGGGTTATGCCAAAAAAAAAATAAGTCACCAGGTTATGTCGGAGAGGTCCACAGTTATGTGAGAAAATCATCGTGTTATGCCGGAAAAGGGATCGGGTTATGCTGGGGAGGTTCACGGGTTATGCCGAAAACGTCATCGGGTTATGCCGAAAAAGAAAAAGGTCCTCGGGTAATGTTGGGGAGGTCCACAGGTTATACCAGGAATAGTCATCGGGTTATGCTAGAAAAAAAAGGAAAAAGTCATCGGGTTATGAAGGGAGGTCCACGAGTTATATCGGGAAATAAAAGGTCCTCTGGTTATGCCGGGGAGGTCCGCGGGTTATGCCGGGAAAGTCATTGGGTAATGATGGAAAAGAAAAAGATCCTCGGGTTATGTCGGGAAAGTCACCAGGTTATGCCAGAAAAGAAAAAAGGCATCGGGTTATGCTGGTAATCAACTTGGGAGTGGAACCCTATAATGGAAAAGACTACCAGGTTATGCTGGGAGTGACTAAGGAATGGGACCCTATGTTGGAAAGGATGTAGCTAGAGATTGGAGACCCTACGCTACCATGATTTTGAATTTTTGCTCTTCTTCTTTTCATTTCATTTTTCTATTCAAGTAAATGAGTAAAAATGTGGAAAGAATTTAGAGGATACTTCCGTTTTGGATTGATTTTTGCCGCAAAGTTGTTTCTAGCCCTTGCGCAGCTTCTGTTTGGTTGCACCTGCTTCTTGCAAGGTTGCTTTGGATTGCACATGTTTCATGTTTTCAAACAAAGAACAATTATTATTTTGAAACGATGGTTGGTTTTGTGGCCTTTATTGTTTCAATTACTTAATCTCGGCCCGGCTTCTTTGATGAAGATCTCAATTGCAACTGCTCGTTTCCTGGGGACTGATTTCATTTCAGGCCCTGAGAACCTTTGATTTTTTCAGATTTTTCCATGACGGTTGGCCGGTGGAACTCAACCTTTTTGACGTTATTTTGCCTCTGTGGTCCTTCCCCTTCTAACTTGTGGTTTTTCTTTCTTTTTTTTTTCTTTTTTTTTAAAAACAAAAACTTAAGAGCATTGGGGAATTTTTGGCTCCTCAAACTTTGCCGTAACGGCTAGTCGCGTGGGACTTGACCTTTTTTCAATTTTATTTCACCTTTATAGGCCTTTCGTTTCTGGATTCTTTCTTCCAGAAGTTTTGATTTTGAAGGATCGACCATCATAGCCAGTCGTGGTCGACTTGATGCCCCTGACGAGGCTGGGTGCCTTTTTTCACATTAGCTTGTATCAAACGAAAGCCCTGTAAATCAATATTACCATCCTTTGTTTGTCTTAGTTTCAGAATAGAATTAGACCGAAAGGGATTCAATGAAAACAAACAATGGAATGGATAATGAGTTTAAAAGAAGAAGTGTCCCTTTCGAGGAAAGGAATGAAGGATTTATCTGGAGTACATGCGGACTTCAATGAACATAACATGCCTTTTGGACTGGATGCCTGACCTGTGTAAACCGTCCAACTCTCAGAAATTCATCAAAACTTTTGCCTCAAAATCGAGAAACCTTGTCAGGACTCTGTCAGTGCCGATATGCTAATGGCTGTGAGGATCCTCTTTTCGATCAGGGGTGCCCTTTGCGGGTTTTCACAAGCTGTCCTTTCTCATTTCTCTTCTCACCATCGCCTTATAGTGCCTGGTGGGTTTTCACTAACAAGACTCTCTCATTTTGATATCTTTGCTTATTCTCGCCTCATGGTGCCCGTGTGGGTTTTCACCAATAAGACTCTCATTTTATTTCTCATTTTGACTGTATCGGATCCAAGTAACTATATTCTTCAATCCTTGAACATTCTCACCGATTGATCAGAAGGAATTGAACGGGGTTTGGGTAAAAAAAAGGATTTGGATTGAGTTACAACTTTAGAACCTTTTGGGCAAGATCATTGCCGAACCATTATAATATCTGCCCGAGTTTTACTTTTTGGGGGACTTTGAATTTTTATTTTGGTGTGACTGAACCCCAAAGACAGGCTGCCTACGTATCCTTTCGTAATGAAGTCGAACGTAGTTCAGAGAACTTTTTTTTTCTGTTTTGTTTTCTCTTTCTTTTTCATTTCCTTTTCCTCCTCTCTTTTTTTCATTTTTAATTTCATTTTCTTTGTCTGTTTTTTTTTGTATCTTTCTTTTTCTTCTCTTTCCATTTTTTTTTTCATTTTTCATTCATCTTTTTAAATAATGACTTCCAGGTTCCAAAGAGGGTAATCAAAGAATAGGAGCTGACTCAAAGGGTTTGCAAACGGTTGAATATTTCGATAATGAGAAAGAAAGCCTTCTTCATCCCAACCGAGAATATTAATGCTTTATAGAGGATCCAACATAGTACCTTTTGACTGAATTTGCATTGACAATTGTTTGAGAGACATTTCCTTTGATGTGTCCCAAGTACAACATACTCTTTTGGCAGTACTCATGTTGCAATGTGTGTACCTTTCCAATCTGGAACCAATTTTCCTTCAACTGTTCCAACTCTTTGTTTTATTTTCTTAAACTTATCGCCATTGCAATCTAATTCTTGATTCATTATTTCGAAGTTTGACAACATTTTAGGATCTGGGCATGAAGTCCGCAAGCATGTCATGTTATTAAAATTTGCATTTAACATAATTAAAAAGAGAATAAGAAAAATGACAAGATTAAGAAAAGAGACATAATTTTTTTTTTTAGATTTTCTTTTTGAATTTTAAAGATAGAAGGGTTTACATCTGAACGTAAGATAATAAATTAAAATATCTGGGTCACAGCCTGAGATAATCCGGACGCAGAAAAGATAGCAAGATTGGCCACTAAGACTCCCGTCTGATGGGAAACTTTCATGTTTGGCGACCATTTTTTGGCTTTTCTTCTGTCTCGGCAAATGGCTGCAAGGACCTTCAGTGCCGGATCAAATTCCTCATCTTCAAAAAATCATTCCGACTATTGGCCCGTTATTGTGGGAAGGCACCATATTGTTCATCACATCAAGAACTTCTTCATCCTGAAAAACAATTCTTTCAGCTTCAATCAAGTCTTCAACTACCCTTTTGAGGGTCCAATAATTCTCTGTACTATGTCCTACTACTCCATAGTGGTATTCACATATAGCATCAGCTCGGTGTGAGGGGGATTCGAGGTTCGGCCGGTTCGGGGCCACTGGTTGTAATAGATCTAGCCTGATTAGCTTTTGGAACAAGCTTGAACACGATTCACAAATAGGGGTTAACTGATTCTTTCTGAAAGGCTTTCTTGGGCGAGGATTGTACTGGGGAACATTTGGTTGGAGATTATATGGAGATTGGTAAGGATGGGAATTTATGAGAGGTGGAGCTCGATTTTGTATATGATGTTGTGGCTGCGTGTAAGGTTGCGCGTTCATCACCGAATAAGGAGGTGGTGCCGCGGAATCTGTAGCATCTTGAAGAGGATAATAATGTTAAGGGATCTTAGGAAGCATATATGATCGACTGGATGACTTGCGGGTCCCCCTCGAGTTCGAAACCATCATGGCTCATTCTTCTCTCTTGTTTCCATTTATCAAATCCTCTTAACCATTTTTAACATCTGGTGATGTGGATTTAAAAGCAGCATGACTCATGATTCGACCCGATTTTAGTCCATTTTCTACCATCTCCCCATTATTGATACCCTTAGAAAACGACTTTCCCTTAGAGGATATCATGTTCTGGAAGTAGTCCGCCTCTTGGGCCTGTAGAAAAACCGTGAATATTTCAATTTCATCCATTGGAGGCTTTATCCTAGCAGCTTGCTCACGCCATTTGACAGCATATTCGCGAAAGCTTTCCATTATTTTCTTATTCAAATTGGACAAAGAGTTTTTGTCGGGAGCGATGTCCACATTATACAGGAACTGGCGAACAAAATCTCGGGCCATATCATCCCACACCTGCCAATGGATAATTTCTTGATCCGTATACTACTCAGAAACGATTCCGGTGAGGCTTTCCCCAAAATAGCACATAAGCAGCTCCTCTTTTTCACCAGCACCCCTCAACTGGTTACAGTATCGTTTTAGATGAGCGACCAGGTCTATGTACCCGTTGTACATTACAAATTTTGGTATCTTGAATCTAGATGGCAAGTGGACATGGGGAAACATACAGAGGTCAGAGTATGAGACACTCTTCTGACCAATCACACCTTGCATGTTTTTCAAGCTTTTTTCCAGGCTCTTCATCTTCTGAGCCATTTCCTATTGCTCGAGACTTTCAACAACCTTTCTTGCTCTGCCAAGAGTTCATATTGCGGAGGTTGAGTTAAAGAGTACGGGGTCACATATGTTATTTCTGGTTGAAGTTGTGGACCCTGAAAGATGAACGTTGGAAGTGGTACCCTTGAAGCCGGTGCCTGGGGGCAAACCACCGAAGGCATGCCAAGATCATTGGAAGGCATTGGAGGGTGCCCACATGGGATAAGCTGGTTGGGCAAAGGGGCATTGGTAACCTCACCTGACTGGGGATCAACTCAGGGAACCCAGGGATCGCGCTTGGCGGTTCCCTACCATTAGACCAAGAGTCCCACATTTTCGATATGCAGAGACGTAACATCTTATTCTCTTCAGCAGTTGTTGATTGTAGCTGCAGAATAGCCGATGCCGGCCAATCCTCAGGATCGATGATTGGTAGATTACTTGCGGAGGCCATCTGTGCCTTTGGATTTTGTGAAGGAGGGAGGCTAGACTACCAACAAAACCAACCATCAAAACCTGGCTAGTTTGCATATCCAACAACCTTGTTAGTTTTGAAACATATAATATATAGGAAATCGCACATTAGGATGCAATACACCTAACAGTTAAACGCTTCTACCGTGTGTTTGAACGGTTGCATGTTTCATCCCGGCCTTAACTAGCCCTTTTCAGTCTGTACCTTTTTTCTTCATTTCTGCCTCTCTTTACTCACTCTTGATTTTTTTTCCATCTCGTTGTTGCCGCTCTTTTACTTCTGCACTCTCTTTTTCTCTTTTGTTTGTCACTTTTTTATTTCTTGTCGCTCTCTCTCTCTCTTTTTTTCTTTCTTTTTTTCACTCTCTTCTTTCATTTTCACTCAATTTTTTCAGTTTATTTTGTCAATCAACTAATTTTATGGCTATGATCGAATCTGATGGGGATTGCCTACGTATCATGACCCCGCATGAATCAGATCTTGCGTAGTTCAGGGAAATCAAAAATAGAACAAATAAAATAACTCTTTTTTTTGTTGGAATTTTTTGAAATAAATGCTTTAATAGAAGAAAGGAAATATTTTTGATTTCTTGATTTTGATTTTTGTTTTATTTTTTGAAAGAAAGACTTAAAAAAATTCATTTGCTTTTGATTTGAACTTTGGGAATTTTAAAAGTAAAAAAGAAAATATATATTTTTTGAATTTTTATTTATTTTTTCTTTTTCTAAAGAAGAAAGAAAATATTTTTGAATTTTGGATGTTGCCCCTTAATTTTAGAAAGAAGGACTTTTAAGAAAATATTTTTGGACTTCAATTTTTCAAAAT
This sequence comes from Nicotiana glauca, assembly GCA_026770625.1. Taxonomy (NCBI): domain Eukaryota; kingdom Viridiplantae; phylum Streptophyta; class Magnoliopsida; order Solanales; family Solanaceae; genus Nicotiana; species Nicotiana glauca. The sequence goes on from MU720631.1 coordinate 129,629, forward strand.
GTTTTTTTTAAAGAAAGACTTTTAAACGAAGAAAAGATTTTTTTTTAAATTTTTGAGAAAAATACTTCAAAACAAAGAAAATCCGTATTTTGGATTTTGATTTTGATTGATATTTTATTTTGATTTTTTTCGTATGAAAGACTTCAGAAAGAAGGAAACTATTTTTTTGAGTTTAAAAGTCTTTTTTTGAATTTTCTAAGGAAATTTTTCTAAAGAAAGACTTAAAGGAAAATATTTATTGGATTCTTTTAAAAAAATTGGGGACGAAACCGATGAGGTTTGCCTAAGTATCTCACATCCGAGGACAATCAGACCTGCGTAGTTCGGTCAGTGTTGACGGAACAGGGAAACATGGCACTTGGAAATTTTTCCTCATTTTTAAATGACTTTTCTTTTTTCAGAATTTCGGCAAAGTTTCAAAATTTTCTAAATACCCACCTCTCGTTTTTTTTTCTCTGTTTTCCCCTTTTTGTTTGATTTTTTTCTATTCGAGAAACCGGTCAACATGCAAGCCAAAACAAACAGATGTGCAAGTAGCACATAAGATGCATCAAGATGGTCTTTTTAATTTGGGTACACCTATCCTAGATGGACCCAACACCTATGTTGAGTCCCCAAAGTCAGATGCACGTGATGCAAGCAAACGTTCCTACTAGGAACCCGGTATGAGGCAGAGTTATTCTAGGTTTTAAAACCTGGGTATATTGTTCTAGACTTGGTGCACCCGAATGGACAGCTCGAGCCGGGGGAGGGGGGCTACGTACCGGGAACCAAAAGGTCATCCGGCTTTTTAACTTGTCCGAGCCTCTTTCTAATTTAAGGTATGACACTAACAGAAATAGGAGTCACACCAGCGTGCACATCTCCGAAGATGAAAAGAGAAAGGTTTCGTAACAGTTTATATACAATTCAAATAATATCATAGCGGTAAAAGAGTTAAATTTAGCACATTAGGCCCAAACATGCAATAAAAATCAGATAATAAATAAAAGTAAATTATAACAGTTATTTTAAGCTCGAATTCTTGAAATGTGAACTAGATGTTCTTGGTTATAATCCCCAGCAGAGTCGCCAAAGCTGTCACACCTCCTTTTATACCACCCGGGGGGGGTATATAAGGAAGTTTTTCCAATTGAAAAGACATTATTCGAAATTGAATTATTTTGTTTAAGTCACCGCTTGGAATAGCTTATTTGATGTCCCAAGTAACCGATTTATTTTAAAATACCAAGTCGAGGAAATTTGACTTTATTTAAAAGTCTGCGAACCAGAATTTCTAGATAAGGAATTCTGCTAACCCGGGAGAAGGTGTTAGGTATTCCCAGGTTTCGTAGTTCGAGCATGGTCGCTTGAACTATTAAATTTGGCCTAATTATCTTATTAATTACAAGTTATAAAACTATTGTGCATTTTTAACTTTATAACCGCCTTTTAATTATTTTGAACCGCTTTTTAGGATTTATGAAATTATTTCTTGAACAAGTTACGATTGTCGTACACTTGTTTGTTTTGGAACACACCGCGAACTAAGCTACATGAAATGCACCCGCGATTCACGATATGTTTATTTATTTATATTATTCGAAAGTTGTTATGGTCGGGTTACATGAAATGCACTCCCAAATTTAGGAATTAGGTATCATGACTATGCCACGGGAACTATACCCATAATCACGAGAATTTATTTAATCACGCCTAAAGCAAGCTACGAATGTTCAAAGTATTTTCTACACTAGGTATGAATGTCCAAAGTATCCTACACACTAGTTGGTATTAATGTGAGGGCCATGGGTTATGGATTTTATTTGTGTATGGCATAGCTCAATTTATTTTAAAGGGGAGTATTCAACCATTAGCTGAGAAGGAACAAGTGACTAACTGAATACTGGTAAAAATTCGTGAGCTCTACCTTTTGCATAATCGGTGAGTGATTTTATGCACATGGAGTTTCTCATTGTGGAACAAAATATTTCCACCAGGATAGAACTTCCAAGGAAGAAATTTTTAGATTTTATGAAGGTATGAAATCACATGTTTGCTACGAGTAACAAGTTTTAGCTGGTTTGAATGTTGAGGCTGTAATATATTTAAGTAGCGCTAGCAGTTCATGTCGATGTTCTTCTCATTTTCACTATACATTTATGTGCTGCACTCATGGTCGCTCATCTTCTCTATTACTAAAAATCATCTATAACCACAAGATATAGTTATGCTATCACCCCCAGACATTCAATTTGGATAGAGAGATTATTTTTGTTATGCAAAGAAATTACTACAGTAATGTGTGATGACCCGCCATGTCATCACGCCACATAGGTGCCACTTGTCACATATTTTTGCCACATGAAAGGGTTACATAAGTTGGAATTAAATCTTGGTAGAATATTTTAGAACTATGTAAAATTTCCTTGGGAAGCTCTAGATATTTATGCACTTGTAGGAAGGTTCTACAGAAATATGGAGATTTCTCATGGAAGATCTTAGAATCCTATAGATTTTCTAGGAAAGTCCTTGGAATCTTCTAGGCTTGTAAAATATTCTAGAGATATAGACTTATTTGTAAATATGGAAGGACTTGTAGAATAATTATTATTTACATACTAGCCCCTTGGTGATTAGTATAAATATGGGGCATTCATTTGTAATTCATCAACCAAGAAAATAATTCAAGTTCTCTTTAATACAAAGCTTCCTTTAACAATTCTCTTGTGTTCTTTCTTCCATTCTCTTAGCGATCTTGAGTGTAGTAAGGCTGACTTGGCATAGCAAGAACGTGAGCAAGTTATGCAAGATCGTGAGCGAGTTGTCAAGTGCCGCACATGTACTTAATTAACAACTAAGGACGTGACAACGGGTCAATAAAAACACTAAGCGCTGATAGGGAGCAAACAACTATCATAAGAAGCTACACACAAATATTTCCACTTTGAATTCATGATTTTATTTCTCAACCACAGAAAAATCATGTTCATTAGAGGATTTATGGTAAAACATGTCTAAATAGACCATCAAAAACATGTTATGAAAGGAAAAGGTTAACAGAGGAAATGATTGTAACTAATTTAGCCTTTACTCATACTAAATTTAATAGTGTATAGCAACAAACAATTTGAATTTCATTCATGAAAATAATAGAGACCTATGCGCATACCTACTTAGCAGGAAACAACTGAAATTGGGCCAAATAGAAACCAGAATCCAAAGAATCAAGCTCATCATTTCTTTGTAACTTCAACTGTTGTTCCATGCTAGAATTATTAAATATAGCCGCAACAAGAAGAGAACAGCAGAAAACTAAGCAATTTCTCAAATTAAACAGCTTCGGACACCCAGAGCAACAAGCAGCAGTTCAAAAATTTCAGAAAAATCACAGTTTCATCTTGTTTTTGTGTGTTCTTCTTTGCTTCTTTTCTTCATATGTGATTTTTGTAAAATTCAAAATTGGTTCTCAACTTTTCGTGTGTCTGCCATGAAGTGTGGGAGTGAGAATCAATGGAGGTGAAAGTGTTGTTGCGTATGTGATTATTGGGGAGGGATTTGTCTGTTTAGCCGTTCTTAGCTTTGAGGAATTAGGAATTTTGTTGTAAAGAAGATGGGTCTCAGATGCGCCGTTTCTTTTTTAGGAGAGGGTCCTCAATCTGATCTTCTTTTAATCGCGTAGGTCTTTTGATGTGGGGGGAGGGGGCTGAATAGGTAGGTTAGATTTGGGCTTGGTCTAAAAGATTGGATTTGTGTTAATTAATTGGGGTCAATTTAATGATTGGCCCAATTCAGAAATAAAATACTTTTTCTTAATTTGCCCCTTTTATTCCTTTATTTTTCTTTTTCCTTTTTAAAAAAAATTAGAAATCCTAAATTAAAAACCTAAATTAATCTAAAAATATGAAGTTAAACTAGTTACCTATTACAAAAATTATAAAAATTATTTAATCCTAATATAAAGCAAATGATTAACTAATTAATCCTAAAAATATAAAAACAAACCTAAATCCAATGCATGGTATGCTTTGGCATTTTTTCATAATTTTTAATAAAATTAAACGTGCACAAAAATGCAAACAATTAATAGAATTCTACAAAAGTTCCTTAAAATGGCAAATAATAAAGAAAAATCTATTTTCTTGGGACTTTATAGGAGTAGTTCGTATAGGGAAAAAATCACATACTCACAACAATACCTACCAGTCGAGTATTCAGATGGCTCCATATGAGGCTCTGTATGCGAGACGGTGTAAATCTCCAGTTGGTTGGTTCGAGTCGGGTGAGGCTAGGCTATTGGGGACAGACTTGGTGTAGGATGCTTTAGAAAAGGTGAAGTCAATTCACCTGAGGCTTTGTACAGCGTTGTCGAGGCAAAAAAGTTATTATGGAAGGAAGGTTCGAGATGTATCCTACAAGGTTGATGAGAAGGTTCTGTTGAAGGTTTCACCCATGAAGGGTGTCATGAGGTTTTGGAAGAAGGGTAAATTGAGTCCCCGGTTCATTGGGCCTTTTCCACCCAGTTTGTCAAGTGTACTTCCGGTATTTCATGTTTCTATGCTCTAGAAGTATATCGGGGATCTGTCTCATGTTTTGTATTTCAGTACGGTTCAGTTGGATGGTCATTTGACTTATGATGTGGAGCCAGCTGCAATCTGGTTCGAAAGTTGGGATCAAAGGATATAGCTTTAGTGAATGTGCAGTGGAGAGGTCGGCCTGTTGAGGAGGCTACCTAGGAGACTGAGCGGGAGATGCGGAGGAGATATCCTCACCTGTTTGAGGCTTCAGGTATGTTTCTTGACTCGTTCGAGGACGAACATTTGTTTAAAATGGGGAGGATGTGACGACCAGGCAAGTCATCAAATGATTTACCGCTCCGTTTTCCTCATTTCTTCTTCTTATTTCTTTGTATATCGGTTCTATATGTGATCGGGTTGGTTGGCTCGGGTTCGGAAAGAATTTGGTAAGGTTTGAGATACTTAGTCTCTTTTGAGGAAATTTAAGTTGGAAAAGTCAATTGGATGTTGACTTATGCGTTACAGGGATTGGATGTGAGTTCCGATGGTTCGGATAGCTTCAGGAGGTTATTTGGGACTTAGGAGCGTGATCGAAATGGGTTTTGGAGGTCCGGAGTAAATTTAGGCCTCAAATGGCGAAATTGGATTTTTGGCATTTCCGGTTGATAGGTGAGATTTTTGATATATAGATCGGAATGGAAATTCGTGAGTTGCAGTAGTTCCGTTGTGTCATCTGGGATGTGTGTGCAAAATTTCATGTCATTCGGACATGGTTTGGTTGGATTTTTGATCAAAAGTGTAGATTTTCAAACTTAGGCTTGAATCCAATGAGTTTTGGTTGATTTGATGTTGTTTGAGGCATTCTGAAGATTGGTATAAGTTTGAATAAGGTTATGGGATATGTTTGTGTTTTTGATTGAGGTCCCGGGGGCCTCGAAGTGATTTTGGATGGTTGACGGAGAGTTTGGGAGTTTGGAGGAGCTGCACATTTTTTGCTTCTGTAGTTTCTGCACCTGCGGATGGCGGACGCCAGATGCGATGCCGCAGATGAGATCAAAGGGGCCGCAGAAGCTGAAAGCAGATAGGAAGGTTGTGACCGCAGAAGCGGTTGATGAACCGCACCTGCGATGGCGCATGTGCTGCTTGTGCATCGCATATGCGATTTTGGTTGTTTAAGTGAGAACCATAGAAATGGTTCAAGGACCGAAAATGTGGCACCACAGAAGCAGGAATTGGGCTGCAGATGCGAAATCCTTGGGCTAGAAGGTATAAATTGTTTCCTTCGCGATTTTTGAACTATTTCACCATTTCAAAGTCGGCTTTGAAGCTTTTTGGGCGATTTTGAAGAAGGATTTCAAGGGGACTTCATTGAGGTAAGGATTTTGGACCTAAAATTCGATCCTATGGCATTATTTCACGGATTCGAACTATAAGTAATGGAATTTAAGGGTTAAAATTGGGGAAACTAGGGCTTGGTATTAGACACCTATACTTGAGGATTTGAGGGACCATTTATGGTCGGATTTTGGTACTTTTGATATGTATGAACTCGCGGGGCGAAGTGAAATCTATTGATGTAAGTTTTATCGAATTTTCGGGACGTGGGCCCAGGGGTCGAGTTTTGGTAATTTCCGGATTTATGTTGTAAAATAATTATTTTTGCATGGCCTTCGTTCCCTTAGCATATTTTGACATTGTGATTCTGATTTTTGATAGATTTGACGCGAGTTGAGGTCGATTCGAGGGGCATAGGCGTCGCGAGCTAGAGTTTGGACCGAATTGAGGTGAGTAATAATTGTAATTGTTGTCATGAGGGTATGAAACCCCGGATTGCACATCGTTGTGCTATATTAAGGTGATGCACACGCTAGATGACGAGCATGGGGTCGTGCACTATTTGTGAATTAGTCTATCCCGAATGACTATTTTACTGCGTATTTGACTGAAAACTATTTGCTTTCGTCATGTTTTGAGCTGAATGCCATCTTTGGGCCTCGTGCCAACTTTTTGAACCCTTAGGGGATTTTTATTGATATTTTCTCACTGTTTTAGCTTTATACTTGAACTCAGTCATACTATATTCTACTGTTTTTCATAACTCAGCCATGTTTACTCTACTTTAATGCTTAAATGATATTTTAGGCTGAGCACTATGTTTTACTATTACCTGAGTGGCTACGAGATTCTAACTGGGTAAGGCCAAAGGGCATATGTTGTGAGGAAACACTAATTATGATTACGAGGCCGAGAGCCTAAGATTTGTACACCACGACGTGGCTTGTTGATATGAGATCGAGAGCCTAGTGATGATGCCACGAGATGGCTTGATATTGCACTTGGCCGTAACGGGCCCTTCCAGGAGTCTGCACACCTTAAGTGAGCGCGGGTACCCATTGTGATGTGAGATATAGCCCGAGGGGTTGGTATTGCTTCTGAGATATTGTCGAAGGGGCGGATTTGTTGATATTGTGCCCGAGGGGAGATCCTTTATGTGTTTATTTTTCCTAATTTCTTGTCATTTACTTGCTTAATTGTTAAAAAGGCATTTTATGAAGTTTAAACCGAACTAAAGTGACTTTCATATTTTCATTGTTTCAATACTTATACTGGCTTTTACAGCTTCCTTATAGCCTGCGATGTGCCTTACGTGATTTCGTACTTCTCAGTCTTTATTTATGATTATTACTCACTGAGTCGGAGTACCCACTTTACTTCCTGCACCTCATGTGCAGATTCAGGCGCATCTGGTCTTGCTATCGAGTGTTGATCTTTCCAGCTCAGGCAGATTGGAAGATTCTCTAGGAAGCTGCCGGCATTCGCAGCCCAGAGCTTCTTCCCTTATCTTACTTTTCTCTATCTTAGATCTGTATTAGACTATGTAGACTTACTTGTCTTATTCCGGAATGCAGAATGTTCATGATGTCGCGACCCAATTCCCAAACCCGGTCGTGATGGTACTTCTCGTGAAGACAAGGCCAGCCAGACCAATACATAACACCTCTTTTAATAGTAAAGCACCATTTGAGAAATTATGAAGCATCATTTAATAACAATAATTTGTGGAAACATGGATAATAATAGTAGAACCATCCCGACATAGCCCAAACCGGGGTGTCACAAGTCATGAGCATCTATAAGAAGGTAGTTACATTTACAACTCTATAAATACACTGAACAGGAATAATGAATATCATAGAAAGAAACGGTGCTGCGAATGCTGGAAGTCACCTCGCTAAAATACCACAACTCTGCCTCCAAACATCCAATACCCACTATCGGGTGAATAAATACCTGCAACCGCACGCGAGGTTAGGGAGTAAAGTGAGTACTCCAACTCAGTGAGCAATAAAAGTAAATAACAACTGAGCAGTAAGAAATCACGTAAGGGAAATCATCACACTATATGGAAGTAGGGTACAATCTTTTGAAAAGCGGTGAAACGGTTAAATCCTTAGAAATATTATGGCTCAGTTTAAATCCTTTTTGCAAAACATCTTTCCAAAAATTTATGAAAACGATTTCAAAATAGTTAGTGCCGATAAGCGCAGAGAAATCTGCCCCGCGGGCATAATGTCACAGTATGACAGGGAAAGGCAAGTAAAGATGCAAGATGAGCACATATAAGTTTGCCTATCGGGAAATATCTCAACACTATACTAGTCTCTCAGGCTCACTCTCAGAACACTCTCAGCCCCTCGGCCTCCCTCTCTCAGATCACTCTCAGAACAGTATCATATAGTAACTGCTGTAGCGTGCAACCCGATCCACATCTCTCTGCGGCGTGCAGCCCGATCCATATCTCGCTGCGGTGGTAGCCCTATCCATATCTCGCTACGGCATGCAGCCCGATCCATATCTCGCTACGGTGTGCATCCCGCTCCATATGGGTACCCGCGCTCACTGTGGGGGTGCAGACTCCGGAGGGGCCCCTTACGGCCCAAGCGCAATATCAAGCCTCCTCGTCGCACATAACTTAAGGCCTGAAAGCCTTCTCACATCACACTCGAGGCCTGAAATCCTCCTCACATATTGCTCGAGGCCTAAAAGCCTCCTCACATAACACTCGAGGCCTGAAAGCCTCCTCACAATACACTCGAGGCCTGAATGCCTCCTCACAATAAACTCGAGGCCTGAAAGCCTCCTCACAATAAAATCGAGGACTGAAAGCCTCCTCACCTCACGCTCAAGTCCTGAAAGCCTCACTCAGTCCAGAAAATATCATTAGCCGCTCGGCCATCAATAAAGTAATAATGCTCAGCCCAAACATTAGTGAAAAGTATCATTTAAATCTCAAAAATTAATTAAAATGGCTGAGTTTGCAAAACAGTATAATCATCAGGACTGAGTTCAAATAACGTATCAAAACAGTGAGCTAATAGTGAAAATAATCCCTGAAGGATTCAAATAATCGGCATTGAGCCCAAAACATGGCAATAACCCAAGTCATGATGGTAAACAAAATAGTGCAGTCAAATACACGGTAAAATATCAACGGTACGGATCAATTCATAATTCCCAATGATGCTCTACCCCACACTCGCTACCCGGCGTGCAAGTCACATCAATATAGCACTATGATGTGCAATACGTGGTTTCAAACCCTCAGGATATCATTTACTATCATTACTCACCTCGAACCGGCGAAATCTCTAGCTCGCGACGCCTTTGCCCTTCAAATCGTCCTCCACGCGCGCCGAATCTATCCAAATACAGAACGAATACATTGCAATATGATAAAGGAACAAAGCCCAATCAAACACAAACAATAACGGGCACAATTCCCGAAATTACCAAAACACAAGCCCCGGACCGACTTCTCTAAAAATCAAAAAATTAACATTACTGGATTTCTTATCTCGCCATGAGTTCATACATACCAAGAACTCTCAAATCCGAACTCAAATGGCCTACCAAATGCCCAAATCAAATTTCAAAATTTCATGACCTAGTTCTTCAATTTTTGGCTTAATTTCCATGAATTTCTAGGTGGATTTCATAATAAAAACGAGTATTAAGATCAAAAATCTTACCTCCAATCGATTCCCCTTGAATCCCTCTGTAATCTCCACCAAGAAGCTCTCAAAATGATCAACCATGGAGGAAAAGTGACCCAAAATTGCGTCACAAAAGGGGTAAATACACACAACTTATTTAAGGAAACCAATCAGCAATGCACGGTATGTGCCAAATATGGACAGGGAATCAATCAAATAGCCCTAATACCAAAATCACAAGTTCAATTTGACTGAACCAAGTCAAGAAAGGTAAAGGAGATTCAATCAAAGAAAAATCAATGACAATTCCTAAGCCTTATTAAAGGGATTTCAGAATTAATTACTTAGATGGTGAAAACCTTTATGAAAGAGGGATTTTCTCTTATATAAAGCACACAGATCAAACAAAAGGAACTATCAGGTTATTTAGGAAGAAAAGTCTATCATTGAAAGCATTAGAGTCGCAAGCAAAAAGAGATTCAAGTTTAGTTACAGACGCATCATGAGTTTGAAAGCCTAGGGTCCCAAAGTGGAACCCTAATACAATTTACCCAAAGAAAACCCTCGAATCCTAGGGTTTGAAATTGAGTCAGACAATAGAGGTGAGAAAATAGGTCTTTGAAAGAGGCTCAAAAGTCTTATTTTTTCAGAGACGTAACGAGAGACGAACATACACGATAGAAAGAACACTGATTCAAAGTTATGATAACATGATTGAGAGAACTTGAATTTAAACAAGTTTCAGAAGAAAGAGATGATACGAGTCTTAAAAAAGTAGATGAAATATGCTTAAAAGGAATGCAAATAGAGTTCAGTAAAGTGAACGAAACCAAAGAAACCAACCATAAACACATATAGCGAAGCCTAAGGAAAACAACACGGATTAACATGCGAGTACATGGATAACAAAAAAATAGTCGAGTCTTGCATAATAGAAAAGAAACAAGAGAGCAACTCATGCGTAGTAAAAGGAAACATGCGAGCATAACACATAAAAACACATGTAAAGAAAGAATAAGAAGGATCAGAAAAATATTTGAAGGAACTTTTCAGAAACCCTAGAAATTGAAATTGAATGATTTTTTGAAAAGGAAATTTGGGGAAAACCTTAAAAATGTCAAATAGAGCCCACACATGTTTCATATCTAAGAGAATAAGCAAGTAAAGAACCTCGAACAACTTAGGGTTGTCGCGAAAACCCTAGAAATGAGAAATGTCTTGAGAAAAGTCAGATCTTTAGTCGAAAAGACTCATATTGCCTGAATACGACAGAGTAATGGCAAGAGAAGCCATAGATCTACAAATCTGAGAAGGTCTTGAAGAGAACCATCATAGGTTGGCTTCAAATCATTGAACATCTTAGGTTTAATTGTGAGAAAAGGTTAGCACAAGTCATCTATGGCCGGGAACGCCATGGATTCTGATGGAAACGTAGTGAAATAAGGTAGGAGATGCCTAGGGTTTCTGGAGAATTCGAGAGAGTTTGAGAGGAGGGGATTTCAGAGGCGGCGGGTGAGTGAAAGTGATTTAGGGTTAGTGGTGTTTGTGAATTAAAAAAGGAAATGATGAATAATGGTAGTTGATCTCAGAGATCAACGACCTTGATGAAAGGGGAGCCGGACGGGTTAAAGTAATTGGGTCAGGGGCGGGTTAAATTGAAATTAGGCCGGTCAATTTGGAAATTGAAATTGGGTTAATTGGGGAGTCTGTTTGGACTAAAATTGAAGCAAAATATGGTTAGATTTTAAATAGCCACTTTCCCCTTTTATTTTATAAAAAAGCAAAATTATTTCTGAAAACAAATTAAAGTTATTAAATTGATTGATAATATATAAATATTAAATTTAAAATACCAAAATCAATTTTGTAATTATAAATGCAATTAAATCTTAAAATAGACTAAAATTGCAATTATGTCCTTTTTAATTTTAAAATACTCAATAAATCTGTAAATAATATGCAAAAATATCCTAGCTATATTTTAGTATAAATATGAGGATAAAATGAATTATTCACCAAAATTGATAGTTTTGAGAATAATTACTGATTTTTGTGCTGCTAAAAAATGAAAAATAAATTGATTTTAAAATTTTTTAAAAATTAGAAAAATAGCAAAACACTTGGACATGCTTATATATTCATGTACATGCCATTTTGAAAGTATTTTGCATATAAAAATAGATAGGGAAAAATTTGGTATCAACAACTGCCCCTCTTTACCTGGATAGGATGAAAGAGTTGTCGGGTAAAGATATGATGGCCAATTTTGACAGAATGAACGATTTGAAGAATTTTTACCGAGCTCTTGTTCTTGAGCTGCTTACGTATCCCTGGTCTTACAAGAATCATGCCGTATGTAGTTTAGGATACATTGTCGGAATATGCCGATGGAGATTTTCGAAAAAACGGACGCTATGTTTAGGTCGGGAAAGATGGTTAGAGTCTAATAGGCTTCGGGAACTGGAGCGACATCGCTCCTGCTGAGATGGCCGTTGCTAGCTAGTTTACCCGCAAATGAGCAATACGAACATATATTGTACATAAATTTAAATGTGATGTGAGTTCCCGTTGGACCATGAATGCTGTCTTTGGACGGTTAGGATGATGTCCTTAGACCATGACGTCCTGGGCCATAAAGTGTATAATAGAGGATTCGCATGATATGAAATGATTTTCTCGGTCCATGAGAATGATGCCTCCGAACCATGATGACTTTGAATAATGATATGCAAAAGATAAAATGAGGTCCTCAGGCCATGGCATGGCGTTGTCAGGCTATGAAAATGGTGCCTCCAAACAATGACGCCATTGGATAATTTGGCGATCTTTCAGCCCATGAAAATGCAGAATTTGGCGATCTTTTAGCCGATGCAAGACTTAAATGAAGTGGCAGTATTTCAACCGATGCAAAATAAAAGTGGCAATAGTTCAGCTAATGCAAGACTTAAATGAAGTGGCGATATTTCATCCAATGCAAGATTAAATGAAGTGGAGGTGTTTTAGCCGATGCAAGATTTAAATAAAAGTAGCAATATTTCAGCTGATGGAAGACTTAAATAAAGTGGCGGTATTTCAGCCAATGCAAGACTTAAATGAAGTGGTGGTATTTCAACCAATGCAAGATTTAAATAAAATGGCGATATTTCAGCCGATGCAAGATTTAAATGAAGTGGCAATATTTCAACCAATGTGGAATGTGAATACAAATGGCGATCTATCAGCCGATGCAGGACGAAGTGGCGATATTTCAGTCGATGCGAAATTTAAATGAAATGGTGATATTATAGCCATGCAGATGGAGGTAGAGCTTACCCTCAGAAGGCAGAATGGTAGCCCTATACAATGCAAGAAAAATGCATTTGGAGATAGAGCTTAGTCTCGGAAGGCAGAATAGTAGCCTTATGCAGTGCATAAAATTCAGGTGGAGGTAGAGCTTAACCTCGGAAGGCAGAATAGTAGCCTTATGCAATGCAAAAAATGTAGGTGGAGGTAGATATTAACCTTGGAAGGCAGAATAGTAGCCTTATGCAATGCAGAAAATGCAAGTAGAGGTAGAGATTAACCTTGGAAGGCAGGATAGTAGCCTTAAGCAATGCAGAAAGTAAAAGACGAATGGTAGTAAAATCTCTTAGCTGATAGCCGATCGCGATATTGTGGCTGTTGGGGATATCATGTATGGATAGAAATTGTGAGTAGGTGTGAATGTTGATTTGCGACTTGGGTGCCTGCATCCAAAGAAAAATCTTGAGTTTTGTAGAGGCGGGAGGTTAGTTCGTATTCCTCATGGACTTCGCTTGTCCTGCTTGGCGTTGTGTATCGTTGGGGTAGCGTTGCTAAACAAAGCAATTTGATAATAGTCATGCATGACGTAGTAAAATGTAACGTAAATACATTACTGAAAATAGTTTTCTTTAGATGAACCGACGACTGTGAAACAGTTCAAGACATTGCAACCTCTTTTGCTTTGGAATTTTGAGGGTCCTCCTAGAAATTCTGCTCTAGTTTACTAGGCTGGTGTCTGTAACAGCCGCCTGCAATAAATGGCTGAAAACCCGCTTCAGAATTTTGAGTGTCCTCCTCAAAATTTTGCCCTAATTTCAAATATCGGGGGTAATGAAAACTTTATTGAATTGTGACCTAACCCGTAAGGCTGCCTACGTATCCCCTCTTAAATGGGAATCAGGTCAGAAGTAGCTCAAATTACATCATAAAGGAAATCATATGGATTACAGATAGTAACGCTTGGGTTTTTCCTGAATGTTTTGTGTCAGTTTCCTTTATTCATGTTTTGTATATGTTATAATGCTTAATGTTTTGTTGTATTTAGATATTAAAGTTTATGTTGATATCACAGTGGGTTGTCCGAATTATTTGTTTCCATTTGTTCATGTCACTTGACAAGTGTTTGAAATATTTTCCTCTGTTTTTCGCATTATGGCCCTTAGTTGATTGTATCTGGTTTGCAAAGAAATTTTAGTGTGATTAAAGGCCCATCTGATAGTAGATTAATAAAGAAGTAATAACAGAGTTAGTGTTGTTGATGCAGCACTAGGTATAGGGGGCTGCTAACAATTGTTATGGGGCACAATAGCTATATTAAAATTATAAGAACTACTAAGTGGAATCATTAAAAAATGGGAAGATACTTGGTAGTGAAAATAACACTAATGATTAAATAAAGGGCACTAGAGTAATGGGATAATAGAAATTTGAGAGATGAGATTGATAATGGAGAATGCATTGATTGAATACCACAAAAAGAGGCCTAAAAATCTGGACAAAAAGGGGTTGGAAAAATTTATAAGAAAGGGGACTGAAAATGAGGAGTAAAAGTAAGAGTTTAGAGTCCAAAACATTGAGAGAAAAAAAGGAGAGAAGCTGAAGAAATTCGTCCATACACAGACACACACTAAAAGACACACAGACATACTGAAAAACTGGAGAGCCTTAAAAACACCTTAGGGGAGTATTCGGAAGAGGAAGAGATTCTGCCATACACACATAGATACATAAATAGAGAGGAGGAGATTCAAAGAGAATTCAGTTTTGAAAAGGAGAGTTTTAAGGAAGGGAATTCAATTTTAAGAACATTACTATTTCATTGCAATTTCCTGAGATCATCCTCGATGTAACGACCCGATCGATCGTTTTGAGAACTAGCACTCTGTTCAGCAGTCGGAGGCCATGAACAGCTTCATTTCAGGTATTATTACTTGTACGCGTGGTCGGAATTTAGTTTCGGGAAGTCCAGAGTTTTAATTGGATAGAGAATTCGCATTTCGAAAGCTTAAGTTGAAAAAAATGGACTAGGATTGGAATTTTGAGCAAACGACCTCAGAAGCGGGATCCAGAGGTTCCAACAAGTTCGTGTGATGATTTCGGACATTGGCATATGCCCGGTGTGGGTTTTGGATAACCTGGGAGCGTTTTGGCGTCTATCATTGAAGTTAGCATTTTAGAAGAAATTTCATAAGTTTGTCTTGAAGTGTGTTTCAGTGTTATCGATGTCCATTTGGGATTCCAAGACTATGAATAGCTCCGTATGGTAATTCTGGAGTTGGGGGCACGATCGGAAGTGGATTCGGAGGTCCGTAGACCATTTTGAAGCCGTTTGGCTAAAGATAGAGAGTTGAAGGTTTTTCGAGAGTTTGATCGGGGATTGAATTTTTAAAATTGGGGTCGGAATCGAATTCTGGAAATTGGAGTAGGTCCGTAATGTCAAATATGATTTGCGTGCAAAATTTGGGGTCAATCGGACGTGATTTGATAGGATTAAACATCGGAAATAGATGTTGGAAAGTTCAAGGTTCATAAAGCTTGAATTGAGGCGTAATTCGTGATGGTGGTGTTGTTTGATATGATTTGAGGCCTCGAGCAGGTCCGTAATGTGTTTTGGTATTTGATGGTACGATTGGTTGGGGTCTCGGGGGCCTCGGGTGGATTCCGGGTGGTTAACGGATCGAAAGTTGGTTTTTTGAAAAACTGGGCAGCTGGTACCTGGTATTTACGCTTCTGCGGATATGGGACAGCAGAAACGGCCCCGCACATGCGGATTGTGGACCGCAGAAGCGGGTTGGCCAATAGTGAAGGGGACCGCAGATGCGGTTGGGCAGCCGCATAAGCGGAACCGCACCTGCGTTTGGCAAATCGCAGAAGCGGAAGTGAGGGGTCCCGTTGGGATCGCAGAGCGGCCTGTTTTTCGCATAAGCTGGACCGCAGGAGCGGCCCCAGGACCGCAAAAGCGGATCCACATAAGCGGCTATAGTTCCGCAGAAGTGGAGAGTGCTGAAGACTGTGGGGTGTTTTAAAAGGTCGGAGCTGGTTCATTCAATCATTTTCTTCACTTCATTTGGCGATTTTTGAAGGGTTCAAAGGAGGATCTTCATCAACAATGTTGAGGTAAGTTATTTCCACCTATTGTAAGCTAAATACATTGATTATGTATGAGATTAAGCATGGAAATTAGAGTAAATATTGGGGTTTTGGTTGGAAACCTAGAAAATTATAATCTTGGATTTTAGCCACGATTTTGAGTATGGAATTAGGAGAAAATCATATATTTGAGTTCCTAACATTATGGGTAACCTTTATATTTGAGAAATTATGGATTCTGGGCACGTAGGCCCGAGGGCATTTTGGTCATTCAACCGAATGCAGTTGGGAACTTGTATAATCTGAATTTGTTAACAAGTATTTCAATATATTCTCATTAGTTTATCGTTAATTGGATAGTTTTGGTGCATTGTGCGTTGGTTCAAGCTTTCGAAAGGAGGTAGAATGTCGATTGCGAGTCTTCGGAGCGAGGTGAGTCTCCTTTCTAATTCTGCGAGGGGGAAGTTACCCCATAGGTGAGTTAAATTGATTATGTGCTCCTATCTATGGGGGCTACGCATGCACGAGGTGACGAGAGTACGTGCGTAGCTACTATTATGCTATTGTCCGGGTAGTCTAGGACTCGAAAGCATGTTATACTTGGATTACTGTGAACTCATTGATAGTTTGAATTGTTTAGATCACCTTAAATTGGTAAAGGAATTTAAAAAGATAATTAATAGTAATTTCCCTGAAATGTTAAAAGGAGAAAATTGTTTATTTGGAGGATTATCCTCGATGAGCTCTTAATTTCCTACTTGAGCATGTATTTTATGTGTGCTCGCGTCGCATGGATGATTCGCGAGAATGATATGTGTTTATTTATGGAACGGGCCGAACGCCTCCGTGAAAATAGATGCATCTATGGTTCGTGCCGCTCGACCCTCGGAAGTGCACAGTTTACATTCCTGTTGTAGCGAGCCGTCGCCTCGGTGTGATTTGCGCATGTTTATCTGTTATTTAATAGTTGCAAAAAATGTGGAATTGGCCCTATATGGATTGATATAAATCGATAAAAATAATGAAGAATAGACGTTGGAAGCCCTTGTTTTATTGTTGAAGGTGTTTACCAATTTATTTGGCTTCACAGTTAGGACTTCTACATAAGTCCATGATTATTCACACACTTAAAGAATATTGATAATTGACCTCTAGTGAGTGTGGAAGTTGGCCATCTCGTCTCTACACCTTCGGGTTTAGGCGGGATACTCACTGAGTACACGTTGATTACGTACTCATACTACAGTTCTTTGCATTTTGTTGCACAGGTACATATACACTTCTAGCAGCCTACTGGCGTAGTAGCATGGATAACTCTGGGACTAGGTGAGCTGCAACTTGCGAGACGACCCGCAGCTAGTATAGTTCCTTTCTGTACTTTAATTATTTATTTCCTATCCACTGTATTCCGGACAGAGATTGCATTTTATTTCACTTATTAGTAGTCGCTCATGCACTTGTGACACCGGGTTCTGGGATGGTTTAATAAATATTTGATTTAATTGTTATCGTCGATTTGAATTGAAGCAAAAACCTCTTATTTATGAAATGGAAAGAAATTTCTGAAACTTGATGTATTCTAAAAGAGGATTTTAAATCGGTAATTTAATTGGCTTGCCTGACAGCGGTGTCCGGCGCCATCACGACCCGTTGTGGATTTGGGTCGTGACAACATGGTATCAGAGCACTAGGTTCCCGTCGGTCTCACTAGTCATGAGCAAGTTTAGTAGAGTCTCGCGGATCGATACGGAGATGTCTGTACTTATCCTCGGGAGGCTGCATGACTGTTAGGAGTACATCCCTTCTTGATTTCATTATCGTGCGGTTTGATTCCTTTGAGGCTTATGCCCTTTATTCCTCTCCACTCAATCTTACGCGACACGAGTGCTTGCTATAAATCGAAAACTGAAGGATTGCAATGGCACTACAAATGTGGTGCGGGATGATCTCCCGGTATAGTTGGTTGGACTATTATAGTCACATTATTGAAGGATATTCTATTGTTCTAGCTCAGTAACAGAACTTCTAAGAGCCTTGAGGCTAGGCACAGGTTGACATGATGCTTACGAGTGGTTATTCTGCAGTGTTGTTGTGATGGTAGGATGTTTGCCCAGGTGTCGGGTAGTGAATAAATTGAATGGGGGTTTACTCAGTATGTAATCAAAGGGATTCGATATTTTATTCCCGGCAGGGAAAGCCAATCGAGCTAAGGATGGTCAAACGTGAACTAGTGGAAGTAATAAAACATGGTAATTGCAAACATAAAGGAGATCTCTTCTCCATTGAGGTGATGTGGTCATAATTGGACGTATTAAGTTTATCGGTGTTATGATCTTCTATGATTCGCCCTTGGGGAATGATGTTGTGAAATAGTATCGGAGATGTAACTACCAGATATCGCATGGTGCGGTGGTCTTGGATTTAATAAGTGTTTCAAATGTTGATGGTTCGATAAAAACGACCTTCGGGAAGGTTGGGGATTAATAGCGAATTGTGGAGTTTAGGTACTATGAAAATAAATTCTATTAAGACAATGACTGAGCACCAAAAGGTGAGAAGGACGTATGGGAAGTGTCAGGAGGAGTTTCAAACTTAAAAAAGGCTAGGCTCAGGGAGGGCAGGCCGAACCATTGATTAAAGGAATGAGTTTGCCCAAAGCGGGAGAGTGGCGGGGCCATATAGGGCCTAGTGGTAGTATGATTACGTGCCTAAGGATAATTTGGAAGGATCTAGGATTTTAATGACGGGCAATAGAAGTCGGTAGACTAATTCGAAGCGTGGTGTTGTTATGCGGCAAGAGATTCGATATGACAGAAAGGAGCGGTTGAAATGAAAGAAGAGGTAGCATGATTTTGAAGTGAAAGGATGTTGCCGCACATTTGGTTGATGTCCACGGGG
>MU720631.1:148984-191416 GCA_026770625.1 Nicotiana glauca
TGGACTCGTGCAGCTACAGAGTGAGCTCGGACTCAGGATGGGTTATTAATGTCGTAGTGATGGTACCCCATGCAGCAGCATTGGAAGATGTCAGGGAGTGATTTCGATAGGTGGGGTATTCTGGTGAGCAGGTTAGCAGTCGCGTGGTTGGCGAGGCTTCTGCGAAGAGTTCTTCTGGATATGCAGCAAATGGAATTGTTGTATGAATGGTGCTAATGATTTACAATATCAAATTGAGTTTCTACAGTAAGATATCGAGAATGCCAACCATTGTAGGTGCGAAGGTGGATGACGATTCAGAATATGTAAGACAGGGATTTACATGAAAATTTCGAGAATTTGCGGTGGATGATTGCGCAAGGTTATGCCAACAAGAGATTAAGAATAATGTTGAACTCCAGAGTATTGTAATAATGGCTTCAAGCTAAGTGGGAGAGTCCCACCGCTTATGATTTGGGCTTCATGGTTAGCTACTTGCGAAGTGTTTTGTTAATAGCATACTGAGGGGTTGTCTCAGCTACGGAAAATTACCATGAGTAGTAAAGATATGCTATGGTTGGCCTTATGGCCCCATGTTCGAACTTGGGAAAGGATTCGGGATCTGTGCCTTGTATGGAAGCGTGTTTTGAAAAGAGTAATTCTGCTAGGTGCCTCGTCGAGAGGGTACTCCTGTGTTATGAGATCTATGTAGCCGATTATATTCGCGACCAAGTCAGAGCGGGTGGCTCTCCGTAACGGTCCTAGTAAATTTGAGAGGTAAAGTGTGGTGCCTAATAATGTCGAGTTTATGGGCATAATTAAGGATCAAGCTTGGAAAGCAGCTTATGAGAAGCGACACAGAATGTTTCGTGATGGTTGGTTTGTAATGTAGAAATTGGGAAATACGAAATGGTTTGTAGGGGTTGAGACAGCATGGTCTCGTGGTTCAAGGTCACTCGGGATGAGTGTAGATGGAGCGTGTTATGTGTTGAAGAGAATTAGTACTATTTCCAAAGCACTAAAAGAAAAATTGGAAGGAAAGGGATTGATTAGCCATAGTTGAATTTGGCCTGTTGTTATTTGAGATTAGTTCATTCAGTGTGATCAAGTTGTATGTATGATTTGTGGCGGTAAGAGTGAGGTTTGTCGGTCGCTGCAATTGATGTTATTCAGAAGCATTCTATTTCTAAGGCTCGTTGTGTAGAAACAGATTCCGGAAGGGTTATGGTGGCTTGGACCACTACTTACAGATTTGCATATCCTACGGTTATGGGAAGTTACCTAGGTGTTGCTATGATTCTCCTAAAGTGAGTTAAGCGAAAAGTTCTTATGTGAGGAAGTGTTAAAGTGTTAATGAGTTCAGAGCTATGATTTAAATCGTGTTCTACCATATGTTGGCACGTTTGGTGCAGTGAGTAGCATGGAAATACGAAGTGAGGATCAAGGTTGCAGTTTGTTGTTGACGAGGATGTCACAGGCTCGGATGAGCAAGTAAAAGGTCGATTGATTAGAGTAAATTGGTATTGTCTTCAGAGTCACCTTAGATCGATGCTTTGTGAAAAAGGCTTGTATCCTGGTTAAGGATTCTTGATCGCTTTTTAGCGTTGGTGCGACCGATGGTTGGAATGAGCAGACTCAATATTTATTTCAGAAGATTGTGGGAGCATATCCCACGGGAAGATTGTGTAAGTGTGGCATGTAGTCACTTGATTGACTAAAGATTTAAGCAAGTATGAGGATTGTGGTAATAACATTTGTTTGAGAAACTATGCCTGGAGGGCACTTTGTTTATTGGGTTATAAACTAGGGAGGTTGCTCCGGTTATGACGGTTGTTCTTATGTGTCATGAGGAAACAATAATTACTATGAACCTTTGAAATATTATTCGCCAAGTTGGTGCAATCAGAAATCGGCTTGAGATCGATGGATTGATTTATATATGTGAACATGGCTTTATATTAGGCCAGTCGTGTTTGTTTCAGCGGGCGTCCCTTATGGAGGAACAGTCAGGGTGTTATTTTTATCATCAGCTATCCCAGGTAATGGTGTATTGCATCATCTGAGTTGTGAGACGGCTTGGTAAATTTTTATGTGTTAAGATTCCGCGTGGCGATGATGTTATGCGAGAGGAATGGCTCTTGCGAATCAGATTGTATATCGCACCTTAGTTGTGGTTGAGTTTTGTAGCCTGTAGCGCTATGTGTTTCCTCAGGGATGGTATTATGCACTTAGCGTGCTTACGATCGAAATTCGATATTTTTATTGTAATGAGCAGATTTAGCTCGAAGTGCAATCTCCTTACATAAGATCTATGTGTGGGTAGGGTGGCACGCCGCCATGGGTATGTTATTTGGATCGGTTTGCGCGCCGCAACAGTGTGATGTTGAGTCTAGTTTTCTATATGTTATTCCTTTGTGTGTTTCGTTTCCTATCTTCTGAGGAAAGTCCGTATTAGTGCGGGGGAATGGTAATTCCTCCTAGACTTCGTTTTCCTTTAGCATTGCATTTGAATTGGTGGCCTATTGGCGCATGGAAGCATCGTATGAGGTTTTAATAATTTATGGGGTGGCTTAGCGCTTGAGAATTTGTATAGGATGGGACGAGGTCCCTTGATCTAGGATTCTGTGCAATCCAGTTATAGGAGGTATTTATGGAGATAAGACCATTATTGGGTTCAGAATGAGTGGAAGGCCTTGTCGGGAGTGTAGACCTGATGTGTTGTTGACTCGGCAACTGATTATGAATGTTGGTACATCTCCTCCGTTGTGGAGACATGGTAAAGGTTGGAGTAAGGCTTGTACATGTCATGGGGTGCAGGGAGCATCGGATCCGTAGGAGTTTGGCTAAGTTGATCAGAGAACATAATCATGGTCTTATGGATTTAGTGTTGCAGAGTAAGATTTCAGCAGAGTGATGCCGTTATGTTTGAGTACAACGTGTAGTGATTGAAAGAGTGATTGTATATTGGAAATAAGCCTGGCATAGGATTCCAGATGTTGGAATCGGGCTCTAAGGCTTATTTGCTTGAATAAAAAGGAACATTTTCAAAATTTATCGAGCTTATGTGCTCAGCTAAGTTTTGGTAGCACAGGAAGGTGCGTGAGGTGCTAAGCAGTGATTTCAGACTACTCCAGTACAGTTCTCAGCACGTTCGAGGACGAACATATGTTTAAGTGGGAGAGAATATAACGACTCGACTGGTCAATTTAAGTACTAGCGATCCGTTGAATAGTCAGAGGCCATGAACATCTTCATTTCATGTATTATGACTTGTACGCATGGTCGAAATTTAGTTTCGGGAAGTCCGGAGTTTGAATTGGGAAGAGAATTCGCATTTCGGAAGCTTAAGTTGAAAGAAATGAACTAGGATTGGAATTTTGAGTAAACGACCTCGGAAGCGGGATCTGGAGGTTCCAGTAGGTTCATGTGAAGATTTCAGACTTGGCCCGGTGCGGGTTTTGGATAACCCAGGAGCGTTTTGGCATCTATCGTGGAAGTTAGCATTTTAGAAGAAATTTCAAAAGTTTGGCTTAAAGTGCATTTGTTATCGATGTCCGTTTGGGATTCTGAGACTGTGAATAGCTCCGTTTGGTAATTCTGGAGTTGGGGGCGCGATCGTAAGTGGATTCGAAGGTGCGTAGACCATTTTGAAGCCTTTTGGCTAAAGATAGAGAGTTGAAGATTTTTGGAGAGTTTGACCGGGGGTTGATTTTTTGATAACGGGGTCGGAATCGAATTTCAAAAATTGGAGTCGGTCCCTAATGTCAAATATGATTTGTGTGCAAAATTTGGGGTTGATCGGACGTGATTTGATAGGTTTAAACATCGGAAATATAAGTTGAAAAGTTCAAGGTTCATAAAGCTTGAATTGAGGTGTAATTCAAGATTATGGTGTTGTTTGATATGATTTGAGGCCTTGAGTAGGTCCGTAATATGTTTTGGGATTGGTTGGTGTCCCTGGGGCCTCGGGTGGATTCTGGGCGGTTAACGGATCAAAAGTTGGATTTTTGGAAAAACTGGGCAGCTGGTACCTGGTATTTCCGCTTCTGCGGATATGGGACCGCAGAAGCGGCCCCGCAGAGGCGGATTGTGGACCGCAGAACCATGTTGGCCAATAGTGCAGGGGACCGCAGATGCGGTTGGGCAGCCGCATTAGCGGAACCGCACCTGCGGTTGGCAAATCGCAGAAGCAGAAGTGAGGGGTCACGTTGGGACCACAGAAGCGGCCTGTTTGTCACATAAGCGGGACCGCAGTAGCGGCCCCAGGACCGCAAAAGCGAAGCCGCATAAGCGGCTATAGTTTCGCAGAAGCGGAAAGTGCTGAAGACAGTGGGGTGTTTTAACAGGTCGGATTTGGTTAATTTCACTCATTTTCTTCACTTCATTTGGCGATTTTGGAGGGTTCAAAGGAGGATCTTCATCAACAATGTTGAGGTAAGTTATTCCCACCTATTATAAGCTAAATGCATTGATTATGTATGAGATTAGGCATGGAAATTAGGGTAAATATTCGGGTTTTGGTTGGAAACCTAGAAAATTATAATCTTGGATTTTAGCCACGATTTTGAGTATGGAATTAGGAGAAAATCATATATTTGAGTTCCTAAGGTCATGGATAACCTTTATCTTCGAGAAATTTTGGATTCCGGGCACGTGGGCCCGAGGGCATTTTGGTCATTTCACCAAACGGAGTTGGGAACTTGTATAATCTGAATTTGTTAACAAGTATTTGAGTATATTCTCATTAGTTTATCGTTAATTGGCTAGTTTTGGTGTATTATGCGTTGGTTCAAGCTTTCGGAAGGATGTAGAATGTCGATTGCGAGTCTTCGGAGCGAGGTGAGTCTCTTTCTTATTCTGCGAGGGGGAAGTTACCCCATAGGTGAGTTAAATTTATTATGCGCTCCTATCTGTGGGGGCTACGTACGCACGAGGTGACGAGATTCCGTGCGTAGCTACTATTATGCTATTGTCTGGGTAGTCTAGGACTCGAAAGCATGATATACTTGGATTACTGTGAACTCATTGATAGTTTGAATTGTTTAGATCAACTTAAATTGGTAAAGGAATTTAAAAAGTGATTAAATAGTAATTTCCCTGAAATGTTAAAAAGAGAAAATTGTTTATTTGGAGGATTATCATCGATGAGCTCATTATTTCCTACTTGAGCATGTATTTTATGTGTACCTGCGTCGCATGGATGATTGGCAAGCAGGATATGTGTTTATTTATGGAACGGGCCGAACGCCTCGGTGAAAATGGATGCATCTATGGTTCGTGCCACTGACCCTCGGCAGTGCACAGTTTACATTCCTGTTGGAGCGGGTTGTCGCCTCGGTGTGATTTGCACATGTTTATCTGTTATTTAATAGTTGCAAAAATGTGGAATTGGCCCTATATGGCTTGATATAAATCAATAAAAATAATTAAGAATGGACATTGGAAGCCCTTGATTTATTGTTGAAGGTGTTTACCTGTTTATTTGGCTTCACAGTTCGGACTTCTACATAAGTCCATGATTATTCACACACTTAAAGAATATTGGTAATTGACCTCTAGTGAGTGTCGAAGTTGGCCATCTCGTCTCTACCCATTCGGGATTAGGCGGGATACTCACTGAGTACACGTTGATTATGTACTCATACTACACTTCTGTGCATTTTTGTTACACAGGTACATATACACTTCTAGCAGCCTACTGGCGTAGCAGCATGGATAACTTTGGGACTAGGTGAGCTGCAACTTGCGAGAGGACCTGCAGCTAGTGTAGTTCCTTTTTGTACTTTAATTATTTATTTATTTCCTGTCCACTGTATTCCGGACAGAGGTTGCATTTTATTTCACTTATCAGTAGTCGCTCATGCACTTGTGACACCGAGTTCTAGGATGGTTTTTGAAAGATTTGATTTAATTGTTATCGTCGATTTGAATTGGAGGAAAACCCTCTTATTTACAAAAATGGAAGGAAATATCTGGAATTTGATGTATTTTAAAAGAGGATTTTAAATCGGTAATTTAATTGTCTTGCCTGACAGCGGTGTCCGGCGCAATCACGACCTGTAGTGGATTTGGGTTGTGACAACATGGTATCCGAGCACTAGGTTCCTGTCAGTCTCACGAGTCATGAGCAAGTATAGTAGAGTCTCGCGGATCGGCACGGAGACGTCTGTACTTATCCTTGGGAGGCTGTAGGACTGTTAGGAGTACTTCCCTTCTTGATTTCCTTATCGTGCGGTTTTATTCCTTTGAGGCTTATGCCCTTGGTTCCTTGCCACTCAATCTTACGCGACGTGAGCACTTGTTATAAATCGAAAATTTAAGGATTGCAATGGCACTATAAATGTGGTGCGGGATGATCTCCCAGTATAGTTGGTCGGACTATTATAGTCGCATTATGGAAGGATATTCTATTGTTTCAGCTCAGTAACAGAACTTCTAAGAGCCTTGAGTCTAGGCACAGGTTGCCATGATGCTTACGAGTGGTGATTCCGCAGCGTTGTTGTCATGGTAGGTGTCACAACCCCAAACCCGGTCGTGATGGTGCCCAACACATTTCTAGGCAAGCCGAACCAATCATAACCACATTTCCGAACAACGAGCTCTAATCCTTTATTTAAAATCATTAACAACGAATAGAAATCCGAAATTTTAGCTGTTATATAGAAAACAACCCAATAGTAACTAGTATATAACAACCTCCCACATATCTGGGGGTCACGAGTCAAGAGCCTCTACCAGAATAGCGTAATAATACTGAAATATATATATCATAATCTGAGTACGCGAAAATGTCAAAATACAGAAATAATGGAGGTGTCAGGTCCTGCGGATGCCAGACAGCTACCTCGACAAGCTCCGGATAATACTCTGAAAAGCAGCTAAAAGATCAACTCTGCTCTGAGGTACCTGGATCTGCACACATGGTGCAGGGAGTAAAGTGAGTACTTCCAACTAAGCGGTAATAGATATGTATAATGATATTGAAGGCAAGAAATCCCAAAATACTTCACAGTAAAGCTATAACAGTATTTCTATTCTTTTAACAGGTAAATCTCAATAAGCAGTAAAAGATAGAGCATATAAGTATAAATGCATGAATGCAATGCAAATGCACATGAACGCTGCGGCGCACGGCCCGATCCATTTGGATACCCGCGCTCACGGTGGGGGTTCAGACTCCGGAGGGGCTCCTAGAACCCAAGCGCAATATCATAGTAACATATGCTGCGGCGTGAAGCCCAATCCACTATTAGTCCAGCTATATGCATGCAAGCCTCACAGGCACAAATAACTTAGCATTTTTAGTTCCGTTTATCAGTAATTATAGAATTAAATGTTCAGAATCTTAGAATTAGCAAATCATAGTTAGAATCGTCTTACTTCGCACCCCAAAATGATTTTACACTTCTGAAATTTTGAATGCACTGATACATTAACCCTGTGACAACTTTCGCTTCTGCGGTCCCGCTACCGCTTCTGCGGGACCGCTTATGTGGATTCCTCACCACTTTTGCGGTTCCACTTAATTCCCGCGCGACCGCTTCTGCAGTCTTATACCGCTTCTGCGGTGGCCGCCTATGCGATCAAAGGACCGCTTCTGCAGTCTCACCCAATTACTCAGGACCGCTTATGCGGTCACCAATCCGCTTCTGCGGAGACCGCTTTTGCGGAACAAGGTCCGCCTTTGCAGAAAAACCCAGGCCACCAAGGGGCTGCTTTTGCGATCACTGAAATGCATCTGCGGGACTGCTTAAGCGGCTCTTCCACCGCAGATGCGGAAACAACAGAAGCTTTCACAACAGACCTGCTACAACACATCAAATTTCCCGATTAATTATCCGAAACCATCCTGAGACACCCTGGAACCCAACCAAAATCACCAACCCACTCCAAAACATCATACGAACTTGTTCCACTCATAAAAACATGACCATTAACACAAAAATCACCAAATCACGACGGATTCAAGCCTAAATTCAACCAAAACTTCTGAATCTCACATCTGATAAAAAACCCAACCAAACGACGTCCGAATGACCTGAAAATTTGCAGACATATCCAAAATCACCTATCAACAGGATTTCGCCAAAATTCCAACTTCGCCAATTCAAGCATATTTCTACACCGGACCTCCAAATTCGATTCTGATCGCTCTCCCAAGTCACAAATCACCCCCCGAAACTATCCAAACAACCGGAATTCAGATCCAAGCCCTTTAACCACTTATTCAACTTCTGGTTGACTTTTCTAAAACAAACTCCCTTCTAAGAGGCTATGTGCCTTATTTTCAACCAGAACCAATTCAATTACACCCTATCAACCCTAACACTGATATAGAAACATGAAGCAACACAATAAGGGGAAATGGGGCGGTAACTCTTGTGATGACGGGCCGGGTCGTCACATCCTCCCCAACTAAAACAAACGCTCGTCCTCGGGCGGGTCAAGAAACATACCTGTAGTCTCAAACAAGTGAGGATATCTGCTCCGCATCTCCCTCTCGGTCTCCCAAGTGGCCTCCTCCACGGGCCGGCCTCTCTACTGCACCTTTACTGACGCTATGTCCTTAGACCTCAATCTCTGCACCTGTCGACTCAATATAGCTATAGGTTCCACATCATAAGTCAAGTCATCATCCAGCTGAACTGTATTGAAATCCAACACATGCGATGGGTCCCCAACATACTTCTGGAGCATACACATGTGGAACACCGGATGAACTCCCGATAGGCTGGGTAGCAAAGCAAGCATATAGGCCACCTCTCCAATCCTCCTGAGTATCTCAAAAGGTCCAATGAATCTCGGACTCAGCTTTTCTTTATTTCCAAATCTCATGACGCCTTTCATAGGCGAAACCTTCAGCAAGACCTTCTCACCCACTAAATAAGATACATCCCGGACCTTCCCGTCCGCATAAGTCTTCTGGCGCGACTGGGCTGTGCGAAGTCTCTCCTGAATCACCTTCACCTTGTCCAAAGCATCATGTACCAACTCTGTCCCCAACAACCTAGCCTCGCCGGGCTCAAACCAACCAACTGGAGATCTACACCGTCTCCCATATAAGGCCTCATGTGGCGCCATCTGAATGCTGGATTGGTAATTGTTGTTATAAGCAAACTCTGTGAGAGGCAAGTAATCAGCCCAAGAACCACCAAAGTCAATAACACAGGCACGCAACATGTCCTCCAATATCTGAATGGTACGCTTGGATTGTCCGTCCGTCTGAGGATGAAATGCAGTGCTCAACTCTACTTGTGAACCCAACTCTCGCTAGAATGTCCTCCAGAACTGCGAAGTAAATTAAGTACCTCTATCTGATATAATCGAAACCGGGACCCCATGCAATCTCACAATCTCACGGATAAATATCCCTGCTAACCACTCTGAGGAATATGTAGTACATACAGGAATAAAGTGCGCAGACTTGGTCAGCCTATCCATAATCACCCAAACTGAATCAAACTTCCTCGCTGTCCGAGGGAGACCACTAACAAAGTCCATAGTAATCCTCTCCCATTTCCACTCGGGAATCTCAATACGCTGAAACACGCCATCGGGCCTCTGATGCTCATACTTGACCAACTGACAGTTGAGGCACTAGGCTACATGACTCCTTCTTCATCCTTCTCCACCAGTAATGCTGTCTCAGGTCCTGATACATCTTCGCGGCACCTGGATGGATAGAATACCGCGAGCAATGGGCCTCCTCCAATATCTACTCCCGAAGGCCATCTACATTGTGCACGCAAATCTGGCCCTGCATCCTCAACACACCATCACTATTAATAGTAACATCCCTTGCATCATCATGCAAAAATCTGTTCTTAAGGACAAGCAAGTGTGGATCATCATACTGGCGCTCACGAATGCGATCATATAAGGAGGACCGAGATACCACGCAAGCCAATACCCTGTTGGGCTCTGAAATATCCAACCTCAATAAATGATTGGCCAACGCCTTAACATCAACTGCAAAGGGTCTCTCCCCAACTGGAATATACGCCAGGCTGCCCATACTAACCGCCTTTCGGCTCAAAGCATCGGCCACTACATTGGCCTTCCCCGGATGATATAAAATGGTGATGTCATAATCCTTGAGCAACTCAAGCCACCTCCGCTGCCTCAAATTTAGATCCTTCTGCTTAAACAAGTGCTGGAGACTGCGATGATCAGTATACACCTCACAGGACACGCCGTACAAATAGTGCCTCCAAATCTTCAAGGCATGAACTATGGCAGCTAACTCTAAGTCATGAGCAGGGTAGTTCTTCTCATAAGGCTTCAACTAACGGGAAGCATAAGCAATAACCCTACCCTCCTGCATCAACACACAACCTATCCCCACTCTCGATGCATCACAATACACGGCATAAGAACCTGAAGCTGATGGGAAGACTAACACTGGAACTGTGGTCAAAGCTGTCTTGAGCTTGTGAAAGCTCTCCTCGCACTCATGCGACCATACGAACGGTGCACCCTTCTACATCAACCTAGTGAAGGACGAAGCGATAGATGAAAATCCCTGAACAAACCAGCGATAATACCCCGCCAAACCAAGAAAACTTCAGATCTCCGTAGCTGAGGACGGTCTAGGCCAACTCTGCACCGCCTCTATCTTCTTCGGGTCAACCTGAATACCATCACTAGATACCACGTGACCCAGAAAAGCTACAGACTCAAGCCAGAACTCACACTTGGAGAACTTTTTATACAGTTTCTCCTCCCTCAACCTCTACAACACTACTCTCAAATGCTGAGCATGCTCCTCCTGGCTACGAGAGTACACCGGGATGTCATCAATTAACACAATCACAAAGGAATCCAGATATGGCTGAAACACACTGTTCATCAAGTGCATGAACGCGGTTGGGGCATTGGTCAGCCCAAAAGACATCACTAGAAACTCATAATGCCCATATCTCGTCCTGAAGGCTGTCTTCATAATATCAGAATCTCTAATCTTCAGCTGGTGATAGCCTGAACGAAGATCATTCTTCGAGAACACCCTCGCTCCCTGGAGATGATCAAACAAATCATCAATGTGCGGTAGAGGATACTTGTTCTTCACTTTTACCTTGTTCAGCTGTCTATAATCAATACACATCATCATTTAGCCATCTTTCTTCTTGACAAAGAACACCGGAGCACCCCACGGTGACACACTCGGGCGAATGAACCCCTTATCTAGGAGTTCCTGAAGCTGTTATTGCAATTCCTTCAACTCAGCTGGTGCCATACGGTAAGGAGGAATAGAGATGGGTTGAGTTCCCGGCACCAAATCAAAACTAAAGTCAATATCCATGTCCGGAGGCATGCCCGGCAGGTCTGATGGAAACACATATGGGAAGTCCCTTACCACGGGCATAGAATCAACACTAGGAGTCTCAGCTCCAACATCCCTCACAAACGCTAAGTACGATAAACACCTTTTCACAACCATCCGCTGATCCTTTAAGAAAGAAATCACCTGGCTAGGGACATAATCAGTTGAACCTCGCCACTCAATCCGCGGAATACCAGGACTGGCCAACGTAATTGTCTTGGCATGACAGTCAAAAATATCATGGTACGGAGATAACCAATCCATACCCAGAATCACATCGAAGTCTACCATACCCAAAAATAGCAAATCAACTCGGGTCTCCAGACCCCCAATAGTAACAAGACAGGATCGATACACGTGATCCACAATAATCGTATCACCCACCAGGGTGGATACATGCACAGTTAAGGCAAGACAACCATGGGTCGTACCCAAATGATGAGCAAAATAAGAAGACACATAGGAGTATGTAGACCCGGGATCAAACAAAATAGAAGAATCCTTGTGGCAAACCGAGATAATACCTGTGATCACTGTGTCTGAAGAAACAACATCTCTCCTATCAGGAAATGCATAGAAACGAGCCTGACCACCGCTCGATCGCTCAACACTCCTGGGGCGACCTCTAGATGACTGACCCCCACCCCTACTAGACTGGGATGGTGCTGAAGTAGATGGAGTAGAAGAGGAGGGCTAATCCCTCTGCTGAGACCTACAACTGCGAAGTCGAGGACACTGTCTCCTCATGTGGCCAAACTCGCCACACTCATTGCAGCTACCCGAGCTGGAGAAGGGGACTGAAGGGAACCCCTCGCCGCAGATGAAACCTGGGCTGAAGAAGCAAGTGTAGAACTCTGAGCTGGAAGGGCACTGAGTGAAGACTGGCCCTGCTGATAACTATGACGGCCACGGCCGGAAGAAGCTCCACTGTGCTCTGGGCGACCTTACTGAGGAGGTCTAAAAGAACGACCTCTGCCTTGATGAAACTGGCCCCTAGATGGAGCACCACTATAGCTGCCAAAACCTCGAGGCCTCTTGGCCTCCCTCTCCTCTCGCTCTCGGCGACGATCTGCCTCAATCTGGCGACCCATGTCCACTACCTCCTCGAAGGATGCTGCTACCACTCTCTCCCTTGTCATCATGATACGAATAGAGTAGTTGAGGCCATCTATGAACCTCCTGATCCTCTACCGATCTGTCCGGATCATCCATGTAGCATGTCTGGCTAACTGAGTATACCTCAACTCGTACTGAGTCACTATCATATCACCCTAAACTAACCACTCAAACTGGCGGCGTAGCTCCTCTCTGCGGGACTGCAGCACATACTTCTCTAAAAAGAGAGTGGAAAACTGCTGCCAGGTAAGGGGTGCTGCTCATGTAGGCCTAAGTCTCTCAAACTCCTCCCACCATATGAATGCTCACCCCGAAAACTGGAAGGTAGTAAAAGATACCCCACTCGACTCAAGAATCCCCGTTGTACGAAGCATCCTCTGAAACTTATCCAGAAATCCCTGGGCATCCTCGCCCTCAGTACCGCTTAATGTTGGAGGCTGAAGTCTACCCAACATCTCTAACCGATGCTGCTCATCTTCAGGCATCACCGGAACAACATACCCTGAGGCTGGTGCAACTGGCGCAACTGGAACAGCCGGTGCAACTGCCTGAGCTGGGGCTACCTCTAGCATATGAAGTTCCTGTACAACCTGCTCTGGTTTGCGAGCTACGGGGGTCTGATGACCACCCCTGGACTGAGATGTCGCTGCAGCAGTAGTAGCTGTAACTGCCTGAGCCAAACCAGTGCAGACAGATAATATCTAGGCTAATGCCTCCTGAAGGCCTGGAATAACAATAGGCACTGCCGGTGCCTGAGCGGGTGCTGCTGGAGCATCAACAACTGAGGGTTGATCCTGAATAGGGGCAGCAGGTGGCTCAACTAGTACTGCCCTTGCTTCTCTACACAGACAACGACCACGGCCACGTCCACGGCCTTTAGCTGGTGGCAATGGTGGTCATCCACCTCGCTTGGTAGCACGAGTTCTCGCCATCTGCGAGAGAATAGAAGACAGAAGTTTAGTTTTTGGAACAACAAAACCGCACGACAAGAGTTCAAGAATATGAAGTGTTTCCTAAAGGTTCTGCAGCCTCTCGAGGATAAATACAGACGTCTCCGTACCGATCCACAAGACTCTACTAACCGGCTTAAGACTCATGAGTCCTAGTAACCTAGGCTCTGATACCAACTTGTCACGACCCCAAACCCGGTCGTGATGGCACCCATCACATTGCTAGGCAAGCCCGACCAGTCATAACCACATTCCGAACAACGAGCTCTAATCCTTTATTTAAAATCATTAACAATGAATAAAAATCCACAATTTTAGCAGTTATATAGAAAACAACCAAATAGTAACCAGTACATAACAATCTCCCACAGATCTGGGGGTCACGAGTCAAGAGCCTCTACCAGAATAGCGTAATAATAATGAAATATATATATCATAATCTGAGTATGCGGAAATGTCAAAATACAGAAATAATGGAGGAGTCGGGTCCTGCGGACGCCAGACAACTACCTCGACAAGCTCCGGATAATACTCTGAAAAGCAGCTAAAAGATCAACTCTGCCCTGAGGTACCTGGATCTGTACACATGGTGCAGGGAGTAAATTGAGTACTTCCAACTCAGCAGTAATAGACATGTATAATGATATTGAAGGCAAGAAATCCCAAAATACTACACAGTAAAGCTATAAAAGTATTTCTATTCTTTTTAACAGGTAAATCTCAATAAGTAGTAACAGATAAAGCAGATAAGTATAAATGCATGAATGCAATGCAAATGCACATGAACGCTGCAGACATAACAAAAATCACCTAACGAAGCTACTGCAACTCTCGGAATTCCATTCCGACCCTCGGATCAAAATCTCACCAATCAACCGGAATTCGCCAAAATTCCAACTTCGCCAAAATTCCAACTTCTCCAATTCAAGCCTATTTCTACACCGGACCTCCAAATTCTATTCTGATCGCTCTCCTAAGTCACAAATCATCCCCCGAAGCTAACTGAATCACCAGAATTCACATTAGAGCCCTCTAACCACATAGTCAACATCCGGTTGACTTTTCTAAAACAAGCTTCCTTCTAAGAGGCTATGTTCCTTATTTTCAACCAAAACCAATTCAATTACACCCGGTCGACTCTAAACATGAAGCAACACAATAAAGGGGAAATGGGGCGGTAACTCATGTGATGATGGGATGGGTCGTCACATCCTCCCCAACTAAAACAAACGCTCATCCTCAAACGGGTCAAGAAACATACCTAGAGTCTCAAATAGGTGGGGATATCTACTCCGCATCTCCTGCTCGGTCTCCCAAGTAGCTTCCTCCATGGGCCGACCCCTCCACTGAAGCAATATCCTTAGACCTCAACTTTCGAACATGTCGACCCAGAATAGCCACCGGCTCCACATCATATGATAAATCATCATCCAGCTGAACCGTGCTGAAGTCCAACACATGAGACGAGTCTCCAACATACTTTCGGAGCAAAGACACATGGAATACCGGATGCACACTGTACAAGATGGATGGAAAGGCTAGCTCATATGACACCTCCCTAATCCTCCTGAGTATCTCAAAAGGGCCAATGAACCTATGACTCAGCTTCCCTTTCTTCCTGAACTGCATGACACCCTTCATGGGTGAAACCTTCAGCAAGACCCTCTCGCCAACCATGAAAGACACATCTCGAACCTTCCGGTCCGCATAACTCTTCTGGCGTGACTGTGCTGTGCGAAGCCTCTCCTTGATCAATTTCACTCTCTCCAAAGCATCCTGAACTATCTCAGTCCCTAACAATCTAGCCTCGCCAGGCTCGAACCATCCCACATGAGATCTACACCGTCTACCATACAACGCCTCATACGGGGCCATCTGAATACTCGACTGATAAGTGTTGTTGTAGGAAAACTCTACACGCAGCAAAAACTCATCCCATGAACCTCCGAAATTGATAACACAGGCATGCAACATATCCTCGAAGATCTAAATAGAGCGCTTAGACTATCCGTCCGTCTGAGGATGGAATGTTGTGCTCAACTCTACCTGCGTACCCAGCTCCCGCTGAAATGCCCTCCAGAACTGAGAAGTGAAGTGAGTACCTCTATCAGAGATAATAGACACTGGAACCCCATGTAACCTGACAATCTCCCGAATAAAGATCCCTGTCAACCTCTTCGATGAGTAAGTAGTACATACTGGAATGAAGTGCGCGGATTTGGTCAGCCGATCAACAATCACCCAAACTGAATCAAACTTCCTCGAAGTCCGACGGAGACCACTCATGAAGTCCATAGTAATCGTCTCCCATTTCCACTCAGGAATAACCATACGCTGAAGAATACCGCCCGGTCTCTGATGATCATACTTGACCTGCTGACAGTTGAGATATCGGGCTACATGACTCACAATATCCTTCTTCATCCTCCTCCACCAGTAATGCTGTCTCAAGTCCTTATACATCTTCGCGGCACCCGGATGAATGGAGTACCGCGAGCTGTGAGCCTCCTCTAGTATCAACTTTCGAAGTCCATCTACATTGGGCACGCAAATCCGGCCCTGCATCCTCAATACACCATCACTATCAATATTCACATCCCTGGCATCATCGTGCTGAACTCTGTCCTTAAGGACAAGCAAATGTAGATCATCATACTGACTCTCTCTGATGCGATCATATAAGGAGGACCGAGAAACAACACAGGACAACACCCGACACGGCTCTGAAATATCCAATCTTACCATCTGATTGGCCAAATCCTGAATATCAACTGCGAAGGGCCTCTCCCCAACTGTAATATAAGCCAAGCTACCCATACTAACCGCCTTCCAGCTCAAAGCATCGGCCACTACATTGGCCTTCCCGGGATGATACAATATGGTAATGTCATAATCCTTAAGCAACTCAAGCCACCTCCGCTGTCTCAAATTAAGATCTTTCTGTTTGAACAGATGCTGAAGGCTGCGATGATCAGTATACACCTCAAAATAAACACCATACAAGTAATTCCTCCAAATCTTCAGAGCATGAACTATGGCTGCTATCTCCAGATCGTGCACGGGGTAGTTCTTCTCATGGGGCTTCAACTGGCGAGAAGCATAAGCAATAACCCTACCCTCCTACATCCACACACATCCGATGCCAACTCTCGAGGAATCACAATACATAGTGTAGGAACCTGAAGCTGATGGCAATATCAAAACTGGAGCCGTGGTCAATGCTGTCTTGAGCTTATGAAAGCTCTCCTCACACTCCTCGGACCACAAAAATGGAGCACCCTTCTGAGTCAACTTAGTCAAGGGTGATGTAATAGAAGAAAATCCCTGAACAAGCCGGCGATAATATCCTGCCAACCCAAGGAAACTATGGATCTCAGTGGCCGAGGTTGGTCTAGGACAACTCTGCACCGCCTCTATCTTCTTCGGATCCACCTGTATACCATCACTAGACACCACGTGTCCCAAAAAAGCCACAGACTTAAGCCAGAACTCACACTTGGAGAATTTTTCATAAAGCTTCTCCTCCCTTAGCCTCTACAATACTACTCTCAAATGCTGAGCATGTTCCTCCTGGCTACGAGAGTACATCAGGATGTCATCAATAAACTCGATCACAAAGGAATCTAGATACGGCCAGAACACGCTGTTCATCAAATACATGAACGCGGCTGGGGCATTAGTCAGCCCAAAAGACATAACTAGAAACTCATAATGCCCATATCTCATCCTGAAAGCTGTCTTTATGATATCAGAATACCTAATCTTCAGTTAGTGATAGCCAGAACGAAGATCAATCTTCGAGAATACCCTCGCTCCCTGGAGCTGATCAAACAAGTCATCAATGCGCGGTAGAGGATACTTGTTCTTCACTGTTACCTTGTTCAGCTGCCTGTAATCAATACACATCCTCATTGAGC
Organism: Nicotiana glauca; assembly: GCA_026770625.1. NCBI lineage: Eukaryota > Viridiplantae > Streptophyta > Magnoliopsida > Solanales > Solanaceae > Nicotiana > Nicotiana glauca. Next base: position 166,270 of record MU720631.1, read on the forward strand.
CATCTTTCTTCTTGACAAACAAGATTGGTGCACCCCACGGTGACACACTCGGTCGAATAAACCCCTTATCTAGGAGTTCCTGAAGCTGCTTATTCAATTCTTTTAACTCAGCTGGTGCCATACGATAAGGAGGAATAGAGATAGGCTGAGTGCCTGGCACAAAATCAATACCAAAGTCAATATCCCTGTCCGATGGCATACCCAGTAGGTTTGAAGGAAACACATCCAGAAAATCCCTCACAACGGGAACAAAATCAAGGTCGGGAATCTCAGCTCCAACATCTCTCACAAATTCCAAATATGATAAAGATCCCTTCCCAACCATCCGCTGGGCCTTAATAAAGAAATTACCTCGCTGGGTACATAATCAGTCATACAGTGCCACTCAATCCTCGGGAAACTCGGCATAGCCAATGTGACTGTCTTGGCATGACAGTCTAGAATAGCGTAGCACTGAGATAGCCAATCCATGCCTAAGATAACATTGAAATCAACCATGCTCACTAGCAGCAAGTCTACTCAGGTCTCTAGACCCCCAACAGTAACAAGACAGGACCGATACACATGGTCCACAATAATAGTATAACCCACCGGGGTAGATACGTGCACAGGCAATGCAAGGCACTCTCGGGTCGTACCCAAATGATGAGCAAAGTATGAAGATACATAGGAATAACTAGAACCAGGATCAAATAAAACTGAGGCATCCCTGTGGTAGACTGAAATAATACCTGTAATAATAGCATCCGAAGCAACCACATCTGAATGGCCCTGAAGAGCATAGAAACGAGCCTGACCACCTGATCGGCCTCCCACTCGAGGGCGACCCCTAGATGCCTGACCCTCACCCCTAGCTGGCGGGGCGGGTGCTGATGAAGATGGACCAGAAGATGAGGGTTGACTCCTCTACTGAGATGAATAGGATGCACGACGAGGACACTCCCTCCGAATATGCCCGAACTCCCCACACTCACAGCAAGTCATGGGTGCTGGGGGCTGGGACTGAAGGGAACCCCTCGCGCCAGAGTGGCTAGCTGATAAACTCGGTCGGGATAAACCCTGAGCAGATGGAGACTGAGATGAACTCTGCGCTGGAAGGGCACTAAGAGATGGCTGACTCTGATGAGAGCCCTGATAACCTCGGCCAGAAGATGACCTACGGTACTCTGAGCGAGCTGGCTGTGAAGGCCTAATAGAACGTCCTCTGCTCTACTGACCCTGGCCTCTAGACTGAGCACCACCGAAGCTACCTGATCCTCGAGGCCTCTTGTCCGCCCTCTCCTCATGCTCCCGACGACGATTTGTCTCAATATCACAAGCAATATCCACTGCATCCTCGAAGGAATGACTCAGGACCCTCTCTCGAGTTATCAAAATACGAATAGGATAAATAAGTCCATCCACAAATCGCCTGATCCTCTCCTGATCAGTAGGAACCATCCATGGGGCATATCGAGCTAACTCTGAGAATCTCACCTCATACTCCGTCACAGACATATCCCCCTGACGAAGCCACTCAAACTGCCTCTGTAGCTCCTCCCTCTGCGACTGTGGTATCCACTTCTCCAGAAAGACAGTGGAGAACTCCTGCCATGTCAATGGTGCCTCACCTGCCGGCCTACGGCGGTCATATGCCTCCCACCATGTGAAGGCTGCTTCCTGGAACTGAAAAGTAGTAAATGATACCCCACTCGACTCGAGGATCCCTGCTGTATGGAGCATACGTTGACACTTGTCGAGAAAACCATGGGAGTACTCACCCGGAATACCACTGAAAGTAGGAGGTGAAAGCCTGCTGAACATCTCAAGATGACGCCGCTCGTCGTCTGGCATCACTGGGACCCTATCACCCTGAACCGGAACAACCGGTTGAACTGGGGCCACTGGCTAGACTAGGGCAACATGCTGAACTGGTGGCGCCTCTGGTGTCTGTAGACCCTGCACTACCTGCTCTAGAGTGCGAGCTGCGGGGGTCTGATGAACAACCCCGGTCTGAGATGTAGCTGCGGCAGTAGTGGCCGAGACTGCCTGAGCCAAGCCATTGCAAACCGTCAGAATCTGAGCTAGGGCCTCCTAAAGACTCGGAATCACAATAGGCACAGCTGGTGCCTGAGCAGGTGGTGCTGGAACCTCTGCAACAGGAGACTGATCCCGAATGGGGGCAACTGGTGGGTCAACTGGTACTGCCCCAACTGCTCTACCCTTATCACGATAACGGCCGCGTCCACGGCCTCTAGCAGGTGGCAATGGTGGTCATCTGCCACGTCCGGTAGCACGAGTTCTCGCCATCTGCGAGAGAATAGAATACAAAAGTTTAGTTTCGGATCAACAAAGTCGCACGACAAGAATTTCTAGAATTTGATGTTTTCCTAAAGGTTCTGCAGCCTCCCGAGGATATGTACAGACGTCTCCGTACCGATCTGCGAGACTCTACTAAATCGGCTCATGACTTGCGAGACCTGATAACCTAGGCTCTGATACCAACTTATCATGACCCAACCCCGGTCGTGATGGCGCCCAACACCTTGTTAGGCAAGCTCGACCATTTCACATTTACATTTCAAATTATTAACTCAAAGTTTTCAATTTAAGTATAGACTCCTGTCTTCATAATAATAAGATGAGTGCGGATAACAAAATAACTGAAATAACAGTCCATAAGGATCTGGTGTCACAAGTGAGAGCCTCTAAATACAATGAAATAATATCCTATACAAGTCAAGTCTAATGCAAGAGTAAAAGAAATGACAAAAAGAGAGATTGGGTCTTGCGGACACCGGCAGTTACCTCGATAACTCCACGACTAAACTGATACAGCAACAAAATATCAACTAGCCTCCTGGATCCCTGTATCAGCACACAAGGTGCAGGGAGTAGAGTGAGTACTCCAACTCAGTGAGTAATAGCAATAAATAATAACTGAAGGAAAGAAAAGCTGTAAGAACACTATGCAGTTCTATAAATAACAGTACGGGTAGAAACATTTATAAAAGGGGAGAGTCCAGTACCAGTCTACTACAGTCCAACAGTTATTCAACACTGCTGCGGCGCGCAACCCGATCCTTACTAATACTGTTGCGGCGTGTATCCCGATCCAATAAAATATATATAGTGTTGCGGCGTGCAGCCTGATCCAATATAATATATATAATGCTACGGCGTGCAGCCCAATCCAATATAATAGTAACTGCGCTTACTGGGGGTGTGTGCAGACTTTGGAGGAGCTCCTTTAGCCCAAGCTCTATAATACTGCGGCGTGTAGTCCGATCCGTATATATATCACTGCAGCGTGCAGTCCGATCCATATATATATATTACTGCGGCGTGCAGTCCGATCAATATATATGTATCATATATATAGTTACTGTGGCGTGCAGTCCCATCCAATACATGTATATGTATATACTGCTGCGGCATGCAGCCCGATCCGGTATATATCAAATATCTCACTATGGGGTCCTTGACCCTTCTCAGATAATATAAACATGGCCTCTCGGGCCCACTCAGCTAGAACAGGGTATTCAACCCTAGGTAGTCTCATTTAGAGTGCATTGTGCTAATACCGGTTCATATTATGTTTTTACAGTTTAGAATACAACTTTGAGTATGTGTTCAACAGGTAAAGTGTGGTCATTTAGCTCTACAGGCTCCCCTAAGGGTTCTACAGATCGGCACAAAGCCCCAAACATGGCAACTAGCCCAAAATGTACGAATATAAACTCTATCTCAGTAAACAAGTACAGCAAACCATCAATCGGGATGGACCAAGTCCGAATCCCCAGCAACAATATCACCACGCTCATCACACGATGCGTGTTTCATCTCACATAGCACCGAATAGTGAAAATACAGGGTTTCAAACCCTCAGTTTATCATTCATAACCATTACTCACCTCAAACCGGCCAAAATCCTAGCTTGCTTTGCGCTTTCCTCGAAAATCGACCTCCTCAAGTGTAGAATCTGACCAAAACCACAAGGAATAGGTTACAATAAGCTAATGGGACATAACCCAATTGAAAGAACTCGATAAAAACACCCAAAAAACACGAAGTTGGCAAAACCCGAAATCCGGGCCCACTTCTCGAAAAATTACAAAATTCACATTTTCGGAATCCTCGTCTCGCCACGAGTCCGTATATATAAAATTTATCAAAATCAGAGTTCAAATGGGCCACCAAATCCCAAATTTACATAGCAAAAATCCAAGCCCTAACTTCTTCAATTTATACCCAAATTCAGAGAATTAATGGAACATTCTTCGATTAAATGACGTATTAAGGCCACGAGACTTACCTCCAATCACTTCCCGATGAAATCCCCTTTCAAATTCTATTAATTAGCTCTCAAGGTAGTGCAAAAATGGAGGAAATAATGAGGGGTTCGCGACTGAAATTTCATTAAAAAGCCTTATGTTCCGCCCAGTTTTACCTTATGTGATCGCAACCCTAGGCATGCGATCGCGATGAACAAAATCTTAAGATTTAAAAATCCTTCTATGCGATCGCGATAGGTCCAATGCGATCGCACTGCATAGCTACTCAACCCTACGCGATCGCGTCCTTTACTATGCGATCGCGTAGTGTAAAATCAACCTCCCCTGAATTTCGTCTTATGCAAACGCGGAGTAACCATACGATCGCATTTCTCTGCTGACCAACTCTATGCAATCATGACATGGTCTATGCGATCACATAGGCTTAATTTCCTCTGCAATTTTTCTGAAAAACCTGCTATCTTCCAACATGAGAATTAGTCCATTTAACCAGCCGAATCCATCCCGAGGCCCCCCGGACCTCAACCAAAAACTCCAACCTATTCTAAAACACCATATGAACTTGTTCCAATCATAAAAACACACTCAACAACACAAAATCATTAAATTACCACGGATTTAACCTAAATTTTCTTAAAACTTTCGAAACACATATTAGATCAAAAACCCGACCGAACGACGTCCGAATGATCTGAAAATTTGCAGAAATAACCAAAATCACCTAACGAAGCTACTACAACTCTCGTAATTCCATTCCGATCCACGGTTCAAAATCTCACCTACCAACCGGAATTCGCCAAAATTCCAACTTCGCCAATTCAAGCCTATTTCTACACCGGACCTCCAAATTCAATTTGGATCGCTCTCCTAAGTCACAAATCATCCCCCGAAGCTAACCGAATCACCGGAATTCACATCCGAGCCTTCTAACCACATAGTCAACGTCCGGTTGACTTTTCTAAAATAAAATTTCTTCTAAAAGGCCATGTGCCTTATTTTCAACCAAAACCAATTCAATTACACCCGATCGACTTTAATACTGATATAGAAATATGAAGCAACACAATAAGGGGGAAACGGGGTGGTAACTCATGTGACGATGGGCCGGGTCGTCACACTTCTTGTGAAACTTGTTTTCGAAAGGTAACTTGGATCATTTTTTTTAAATCAAAAGTCAGATTCTTCTCAATCAATTTTGATAGCTTTCAATCCAATAGGGTTATATATACATATTCTTCTTTTTTAACTATTGACCTAAGTTTGGCCGGTTAACCATAATCAGCGGATCATATAGGTTGCCTTAAGAACCTTCCCTATAGGATTAATTAGAACCCTTACTCATAATCTTAAGGTTAAGTAGACCATAAAACATAGTGAATTTTAAGCACTACTTAGCTAAAATTGGTGTCCTAATTCACCTTTAAATTAATTAGGTGGCGACTTTTTTTATTAATTAAACATGTAGAATTACCAAAATGTTATACTCTAGTTTGACCCGTGTTAAATGGGGTATAACAGCATGGCGACTCTACTGGGGATTCTAGGTTCTAAACCACAACAAACTTAGGTTCATTATAAAATTAATTTATGATTGTTATGATGCTTATTTGAATTGCCTTTATGTGATAAACTTTATTTTACGAATTATTTATCTGTTCTTATTGCTTTATATAAATTGTCATTCCGTTTCATTTCCTCCACTTTTGGAAAACTCACACTATGCACACACCTAGCGGTTACGCGGTTTGCGGCCGTGCACTTTTCAAAAAATATCTTTTAGGAGAAAGTTCGTGGGTAAGTCGATCAGCGGTGCAGTCGACAGTCACGACTTTTCACTCTCAAGTTGTCCACTTGGGAGAAGGCCTGTCTAGAAAAAACCACTCTTAGTCAACCTAAGATAGAGCTAAACCAAAACCCTTTTTAAGAGCAAGCATCATTTTAACTTTAGGTGATTTAATACCCAAGGTGTATTAAATCCATTAGTTAACCTTACCTAAATGTCCAAGTGGATTTTCAACCCCAAGTGACACTTATCATATATATGTGCATTATTTGAATGGTGAACATACCAATTATGTGGATCATTTACTTTAAATTAATTAAATTCTAGTTAAAGGAGCATGACTATCTTTTTTTATAATATGTGTAAAGTTTTCAAATAACATAATCTTGCGAAACAATGAGAAGTTTACACATGACAAAAACATCTTTTATTGTACTTTTTTTTAATTTTCTTTACATAAAAATAAATAAAATGGCTTAAGCGATTCATGTACTTCTTTTGCTTTTGGAAATAGAATTACTTACTTAATTATAATAAATATATTTTATTATACTTTCTTTTTTCTTTTGAGTAAAATACACTCTCTTTTTACAAAAAAAAATATTATATGTTTAAGTAGTTTGCCATTTATTTTCTTTTCAAAACAAATAAAAATTTTAATTTATGGAAATGGAATGATACATAATGGCATATTTATCTTACAAATAACACGTTAGGCCTACCTCTACTACAAAAGGCCCCACATATTAGGAAGTGCTACTATTTGCTCTTTGAAATGTGTCATGTTTTTCTTGCTTGCTTTCTTACTTGCTATGTTACTTACTCGACTTTATTATTTTTACTAACATTATTTGCTGTTTCTCAGAAAAAGTAGGTATTTGCTATCCAACTTGCTTATATCTTTATTTAAATATATAGTTTTATTTGTTCATATATTTTTCTCTTTTGCTTATTTTTATATTATTTTCCTGAATTAATGATAATCACCAATCATTCTGCGCATAACGACACTAGAACACCTTTTTTTGTATTTACTTAGGCTCAAATTTATTTTAGGTCTATTCCAATTCTTAGAGTCTAATTAAGATATCTTTAGTCCTTCGGTATCTTCTTTTTTCTATAAAGTACGATGTCTTTCCCTTAAACTCTTCAATAGGCTCGGTTCGCCATGAAATTTCTTGATATTTGTTCCTTAAACTTGCATTAAGATTTTTTTTTTAAAACAACAGTAAGCATCTTACTCCCTTATAGAAAGATATCATTCCTACTTATCTTTTTTTTTCTAAAATGTCGTATTATTTCATAATTAAAAATTATTTTTTTAATCAAATTTCGCGAGTTAGTTTTATTTGCATCCTTCTCATAAAAATATAGTTACATTCTTTTAAAAATATTGCCACTCGTGCCTCACATAATTTTTTATTTTTCCAATTCCTAGTGTAATCTTGTACCTCTAATATTCGTCTCATAACTTCATATCTCTTAGAATTTCAACCTTCGTGCCAATTCTCATTTGCAAGTGGATAGATGTCCAACCTTGCGCAATCTACCGAGCAATAATAGGCCATTATTTGGTCATTGATAAATTATTCTTAAAAATTTACCTATTCAATTCAAGTGCTTGCATCGTCTTATTTCAGGTCGTCGAGAATAATCCTCACATATCCGTTAATTCTATGTCTTGGCATGTGAGTCGAGGTACTATCCCATAAGTCTCAAAACGGTTGATACCGTATTCCGGGCCTCGATAACTTTATGATTTGCCAATGCTAAATAAAATAATAGAATCATTTTATGTCCAATTTACTCTTATATCCTAATCAAGTATCTTGATTTTGAGCTTGCCGATATTCAAACAGCCAAAAATTATTTTCAACATCAAAATTATTCATTTATCGCCTCTTTGAAACATAGTCTATATAAGACTCAGTCTCATTACAACAAAATTTTCATTTCCCTTCATGAAAGAAATTGGTACAGATTCTTGGCAACACAAGTTGAGTATGCTCAAAAGGAACATCATGCCATGGAGTATTCATCAGAACCTTCCTTAAGATTTAGGCAATTCTTAAAAGTTCCACGGTCATGCAAGGAAATGGACTATGCTAGAACTAAAACTTTGATATTCGACGTAAGTCCGCCCTTCACAATACTTCAAATTATTTTGCTTCAATGTCAACAAGTCTCGTGCGTTAGAACCCTCTAGATAACAAGTCATTCTTGTCTATCCATTTTGCAACTTAGGCTAATTCTTAACCATATAATAAACTAACCTATCTAATGATATACTTTATTATTTCACGCATTTATTTTATTATGATGAATACACTAACACTTTAATTTTATTTTTCCTTTAAAGGTTGCCTAGCATTGAACACTGTTTTGGCTGCGAATCTGCATAAAGGACGGGCTATAATGGCAGACCGTTTTTGAAGAATTCAATACCAGTATGGGACTATTGCAAGAACTTAATGATAGAACCAAGGCGAATGTGGTGCAAAGGAACATGTTGGTTAATATGGTAAGCACTTTGAACCTTCTTCCAAATATAACCCCCACTTCTATCTCAAACCGAAATATTTGCTTAACCATATCTCCTTGCCCAACTCCTACTTATACAATCTCTCCACAAATGACAATAACCTGCAATTCCAATCAAGTCATGATGATTCCTAATACCCAGCTTCCTATAGTCACAACTCCATTTGAGAAGGACAAGAAAAATCAACTAGATGTATGCTCGTATAAGAGACTTGAAAAATCAACCCAACAGATTTGCCATGAAAATTTGGGAAAAGAACTCCGTTATTTGAAGAAAACCATTGGAGAAGAATTGCAATCAAGAAATCATCAAAGTCTGAGATATGAAGACTTATGCCTGCAGCTTGATGTAGAACTCTCACCGGGTTATTTAGTACCGAAGTTTAATAGTTTCAGTGAGAAGGGCAATCCCATTGCTCATTTAAAGGAATACTATAGCAGATTACTTGGTATCGGGCACAATGAGGCAATTCGAATGAAATTATTTATTCAAAGCTTATCAAGACATGCACTTGTTTGGTACACAAAATAAGATTTTAGCAAATGGCACACGTGGGGATATATCTCACAATTTTGTAAAGCAATATGAGTTCAACCTGGGGGTCGATCCAGACATGCATAGCCTGTACAAAATAAAGAAAATGCTACATGAATCTTTTCAGGATTATGCAATCCAGTGGAGAGTTGAAGCTTCAAAGGTGCACTCTCCGCTATTCGAGAAAGAGTTGATCTCAATCTTCATTGACATTCAAAATGGCATATATTATGAAAAGCTGACTACTGCGAACGTGCCTAATTTCTCATACTTGAATAGAGTCGGGGACTTCCTATAAAGCGACATCAAAGAAGGAAAGGTTAGCATGCAAACTATGAATCATACTTTACAATTAGGGATGCTAGAAAATTGTAAAGGTAAAGAGAAGGAAAATGCCTCAGTTTCCATGACTATGCATCCACCGCAATGCCATCATGATCACCAGCTCTTGCAAAATCATGACATCTCTAATGCCCATAACATGCATCTCCAGCCTCATCGCCAATAAAGCATTCGACAACAATATCGTCAAGCAAAATTCACTTCTCTCCAATCAAAGAAAAGAAAACCTCACAACTTCACACCTTTGACTGAATCAATCTCTAGCATATTCGCTCGATTGAATGCCTCAGGAATTATGCAACCAAGGAAAGGAAGAATTTTCGACCCGTCGCATCCATTATTTGGTCCTTCCAAGTATTGTGCCTACCATTAAAATGCTCAAGGTCATGATACAGAAGAATGCATAGCATTAAAGCATACGATTCAGAATATGATTGATGCTAACAAATTGCAAATGCATCTACCAGTTGGAACAAACATCTCAAACGCAACTAGCAACAGTACAAGCAATACACCTAGCGTGGTTGGGCATTTGAAGAAAAAACGCCGCCTGAACAAATGACAAGACTAGTTCACCTGGCCTTGCTGGCATAATCATTTTGCAGCTATCATCCTATGAGTTTCTATATTTTGTAATCTTGCCTTACTTTTGTAAATGAACTACCTTCCGACCTGATTATCGTTTAAGAGGGGATACGTAGACAGCCTTATGGGTTCAGTATTATCATAATAAAAATCCTATTTACCCCAAAAGCCAAAACGGGGCCAGTTTGCAGAAGGATAATCTTCATTCGGCAAAGAAAAAAATGAAATCCCGAGCTATATATTTGTTACAAGCGCAACAACAAATTTCAGAATGCCATGGAAACAAGTTGTAGATTCAAAGCCAAACTTTGACGTTCAATGCAAGGCAACCAATTTATTTTGTACTAATGAATTTTCTTTGAGTAACGCAGGGGCATAGCTTAGTTATTCTTGAGCATTACATGCTATCTCAAAGCTCATCAGCAAGTTAGAAGTCGCAAGATTCGTGCAAAGAAAAAGATGAACCCAAGCCAGCGCAAATAAAAATTTGACACTTATATTTTTCTTTGAGTACAGGAATTTATTAATAGCAAAACTTCAGTATGAAGATCCAACGATTGTTCGCATTGCACCAGGAATATTCACTATTATAAAGGCATTTCATCAAGCTCTATGCATCGCACCATTTGATACTACAAAATCATCGCACCAAGCTCTCTGCATTGCACCATCAATATATGTTACTTCGAAGTAACCATGCCAAGTTGTTCGCACCGCATTATACAATTACAAATCAAGCATCACACCAAGCTTCTGCACCGCATGAATGTTAGAAATTGTAAATCAAGCACCACGCATCTAGGTTTGTCCACCTAATAATTGGACAAAAAGGCCATCTACCTGATAATGGGACATGAGGCCGTCCGCCTGATAATAGGACATAAGGTTGTCCACCTGATAATATGACATAAGGTAGTCCGCCTGATTAATAGGATATGAGGTCGTTCACCTGATTAATAGGACATGAGGTTGTCCGCCTGATAATAGGACATAAGGTTGTCCACCTGATAATAGGACATAAGGTAGTTTGCCTAATTAATATGACATGAGGTCGTCCACCTGATTAATAGGACATGAGGTTGTTCGCCTGATAATAGGACATAAGGTAGTCCACCTGATTAATAGGACATAAAGTAGTTCGCCTGATAATAGGACATGAGGTAGTCCGCCTGATAATAGGACATAAGGTAGTCCGCCTGATAATAAGACGTAAGGTAATCCGCCTGACAATAGGACATGAGGTAGTCTACTTTATTAATTGGACATTAGGTTGTCCGCATGATTAATTGGACACAAGGTTGTCCACCTAATAAAGTATATTAAGGTTGTCCGCCTGAACAACAGGACACTTTAGCACATATTCACATGCTTTCCATAAATTTATTTCGACCTAGATGGTCATGTTTTAATGTTATTACAGAAATGCATCATTATCATAAATTAGCAAAGCACCTTTATAAACGGCACCATGTTTTTTGCATCACACCATGAATTACTATTATAAAATGGAAACCATATCAAGATCTCTGCACTGTATGTTCTTCACACTACATTAATTTTTTATAATTACAAATCAATCACCATATATCGGGTCTATCCGCCCTCAAATAGGATATATCGGGTCAATCCACCCTCAAATAAGATATATCGGGTCAATCCGCCCTAAAATAGGATAATACGGGTTCATCCGCCCTCAAATAGGATATATCAGGTTCATCCGCCATCAAATAGGATATATTGGGTTCATCCGCCCTAAAATAGGATATATCGGGTCTAATCCACCTCAAATAGGATATATCGGGTCCATCCGCCCTCAAACAGGATATATCGGGTCTATCCGCCCTCAAATAGGATATATCGGGTCCATCCGCCCTTAAATAAGATATTTCGGGTCCATCCGCCCTCAAACAGGATATATCGGGTTCATCCGCCCACAAATAGGATATATCGGATCAATCCGCCCTCAAATAGGATATATTGGGTCAATCCGCCCTTGAAAATAATATTTAATTTATTTCGACCCGAGTGGTCCCGCTTGCATATGCATTGCAGAAACACATCTTTCATAAATTATTTCCAAATGCATTTATTAAATTTCCATGTGCCATTGCCGACCATGAAGTATGTCACCATAAAATTATATTTTTATATGTTTGCACAGTGTATTCATATTTCTTATGAATTGACACCTAAATATTATTCTCATAAGATTACTTTTATGGCATATTGCATCTTATTACCTAACAGATTTTTTTTAGCATTGTTAAGCTTTGCAGGAAATATAGCGCAATGTGGAACCATTCCTTAGCAGTGAACTGGGGCAATTTGGTGGAGAGGAATACCAAACTCTCCAACAAAGGTCAAGAATCTATTTCGAACTCCGCTCAGCTCGACTCTCAAAAATTCATAATTAAATTCTTATTTCAAACATCTTTCTTTCAATCATGGTACCTAGTGTCTCTATTATTCGACACTGGGGCAATATTTTAGGATCTGCATCGATAAGTAAGTCCTAGTCCAGGGTACCATAAATCTTGAACTACATATGGTCTGATTCTCGTGAAACCCGAGATATGTAGGCAACTCGAAATCGGAGTTCGGCCGCAATAATTTTTTGTTACGTCCCCTTTGTCCAATTTCAATCTTGATGGTCGGGACAACATTGGCTACTAAGTCAATATTGTTTTTCCGAAAACTCTTTCATCGTCTCCGGGCAAAGAGGGGCAGCTGTTGACATCCAATTTTGACCCCCCTTTCTTCCAAACTATTTCTTTAAGCTTCTAATATTACTAATAATTTAAGATTAATTATTTTACAGTTGTTACCTTAAAATAGATCTAATTAGTATAACTATCCCTATTATTACTATTGTTGTTGTTGTTATTGTTGTTGTTATTATTATTATTATTATAATTATTAATTTTATTTTAATATCGTTCTTTTCAGCTTTGCGAAAAGCGTATCAATTTAATTCATACAATCACATTATAGTATTTATTTTAAATTTATACGTTACTATGTTTATTCTTTATTTCACAATTAATGTAATAGTTATTTTAACAAATTAGATGCTAGAAAATCTTATATTTTGATAAGTAGCCTTAAATTAATTAATTATTTAATATTAATATATGCTAATGTGATTAATGGAGAAATTTAATGAAATTAGAAGCCCAAAAAAAGACTTGAAGAAGGAAGTGGGTTGTCCAATATCTAGTCACCTCAATACAATATCTAGCCCTCAAGAATAGGCCTAGTTCGGCCAAGCTTATGCCCCAACCCACCTGAACCACAGCCCAATCGGCCCAACACCCTTTCAAATGTGTTATTCCCTAATTTTAACCTAGTAAGAAAAGAGAGAAGCGCCTTTGTCCTCTTCCTTGTCCCTTTCTCCATTTTTAGAAAAAAGCTTCAAGCTTTTGCACCTTCAAGTCAAAAGATGCCGCACTATTTTTGTGTAAGTGTTGTCTCTTTCTTCCCTCTTCCATATTTGTGCTTGATGACCTGCAAATTTTTAATTTCTCAGTCATAAATCTCACCCATTCGGGCAAGAACAGAGCAAATTACGTGAATCCGTCCAAATCTCCAACGTTCTAATTCAAACGGATGTGTTGACAAAGATTTCAAATCCGAAATTTTAAATTCCCGCTCAAAGGGACCAAGAACCCTAATTTTACACCTATAAATACTAGATTTGGTGAAAAATTTCAGCACTTTTCACTTGCCGCTTTAGACTTTTGGACCCGTCGCTTTTATATGCTTTTCCTAGCCTTCTCCTCTCATTTCTTACTCATTAGAACCACACTTCAAGGTCTCGTTTTGGCCAACCTCTACTGGTTTCTTTTTTAACCGTAACAGAGGCGGCGGCGTGCTCGTTTTGGAGTTTGACGATTGTCTGAGGTTGCGGAGTAGAAGCCGTAGATAATAGACCTTGATGCGACCCCAGTTCGCTGCCTCGGAAGAGGTTAGTAACTCTTCTTCCCTTTATTTGTTTTGATTCTGGAATTTAAAATATGTTTATGTTGCAGTACACTCTCTGAAATTTTTGTTAGCTTTCTTTGATTCTGTTTTAGAAATAGATAGTCAGTATGCCCCCTCATTCTTGCTTGATGTTGTTTAATTTCGAGTCGTTATTCTGCGTATTTTGGTTTTCTCGCTAGAATCATGTCTTAGGAATAACGTATTCTTATAATGCTTTACTTAACGTACTCTTATATTTATTTCTATTTGAATGCTACTGAAGGTTAGTTGATAATGCTTTACTTATAATCTATTAGAAACCATGATTTTAGATATTCTTTTCTTAAATCTGATCATGAAATGCTTATGAAAGTTTGGTTTTAGAATTTCCCCTCTTACTTACGTGAGCATTATTTATTTATTTATTCACATATCAGATAAAGATTGGTTAAATCTCACATCACACTTTGTGTTGTTACTTGAATAGGAAATGTAATATGTTTGATATGCATATTGTCACGACCTTAGTTCACCAATTGTGAATACGTCATGACTGCACCTAGTCTTCGAGACTAAGTAAGCCTAACACATTGCGGAATTTTAACAACCTTTACGAAAACAATAAGACTAATACGGAATAATATAAGAAAATGTAATAAGTGTCGCCTGGCACATACACTTCAACTCAAAATACTGAAACGACCTCCAAGACCCGGAAACTCACGGGCAACACAGGCTAAAGGACATAAACTATGGCTCTATCATCCAGAAATATCTATTCAACTGAAACAAAAGAAATGAAAGTACTATCTTTGAGGAGGAGTAGAAGGAGACTCCTCGGATCTGCGGATGCGCCAGATGCATAACTCAAGTCTTCCAACGCAGCTCTTAAATCACCGAAAATTCGCTCGGTTCGAAGTACCTGGATCTGCACAACAAAAGTGTGCAGAAGAGTAGCATGAGTACACCACAGCGGTACTCAGTAAGTGCCAAGCCTAACCTCGGTTGGGTAGTGACGAGGAAAGGTCAGGGCCCTATTGAGACAGAAAATAATAAAATAGCAAGAGATTAATATTATCGAAATCTGATGAAAACTAATGAACACAACGAAGTGACAAGACAGATCAATGAAATATAATACTGCAAGACAAAACAGAAACACATAGTAAATACAACAATATTACAAGCATACCGACGAGGGTCTAGCAGGATACCGTAGTGTAACCCCTTTTTATCAATTGTCCAATGGAACTTCTCGGGATACCATCCCGTAGTCCAAATCTCATATCAATATCAAAGAATCTCCTGGGATACCATCCCATAATACAGATCTCATATCAATATCAAAGAATTTCTCGGGATACCGTCCCATAATCCAATCATCAATGTGCAGGGGGATCTCCCGGGATACCGTCTCGTAGTCCCAAAATAAAGTTCAGGGGGATCTCCCGGGATACCGCCCCGTAATCCAGGTCTCATATCAATATCAAATAATCTCCCGGGATACCGTCCCGTAATCCAATCATCAATGTGCAGGGGGATCTCTCGGGATACCGTCCCGTAGTCCAAAAATAAAAGTGCAGGGGGATCTCCCGGGATACTGTCCCGTAGTCCCAAAATAAAAGTGCAGGGGGATCTCCGGGGATACCGTCCCGTAGTACCAAAATAAAATGCAGGGGGATCTCCCAGGAATCAAACCCGTAGTCCCCAAATAAACAAACAAGGGGGAACTCCCGGAATCCCGCATCCGTAGTCCCAATATAAATGCGCAACCAACATCAGAGAAATATTCAGAAATTAAAGTACAACAATACAAGGCATCAAGGAATACTGGCCTAACATGCTCCACGTAATCACAGTTAAGACAATTTAAACAAATAGGCAGCTTGGATCAATTAAACATGCTCTTCTATGCTAGCACAGGCTATGAAAGCAAGTAAAGTAAGGCAAATATGAAAGAGAATCCAAATCAAGTAATTAAGTAAAAATCCGGGTTTCAACAATTTGCTCAAGTACGCGCTCGTCACCTCACGTACAAGGCATTCAATTATCAATTATCACATCCTAAGGGACGAAGTCCGCCACACAAGGTTAGGCAAGCCACTTACCTCGAACCGGTGCGAAATCACCTAGGGAGCGATGCCCTTGCCACGAGTATCCAACTCCGAGTGGCCCAAATCTATTCAAACCAATTTCATATTGTAAATAAAAGTTCAAGTAATTTATTATGCAATTAAATTCTAAGCTAATACGCAAAATTATGTAAAATAACCAAAATACCCCTTGGGCCCCACATCTTGGAACCATGTAAAATTTATATTTCCAGAAATCTCGCACTCTCACGAGTATAACCATACCAAATTTATAAAATTCCCATATCATTTTGACCTACAAACCAGTGATTCTAACCAAGAGGGTTTTCTACCTCCTTTCAATTTATTTCTCAGTTTAAACACCAAAACTTGTAATAGATTGGAGTTATATAACCAAAATTGAGTTAAGAACACTTACCCCATTGTTATCCAAGAAATTCTATCCAAAAATCGCCAATACCGAGCTCCAAATCGTTAAAAATGGGAAATGGGAACGAAGTCCCATTTCCATAACTTAAACATTCTGTCCAGGCAATTTTCCCTTTCTGCAGTCCAGGGGCCGCTTCTGCGCAAAATAAACCGCTTCTGCAGTCCCACTTAAAAATATAGGGGATCGCTTCTACGATAAAAAATTCCGCATATGCGGCCTCCCCAGACCGCTTCTGCGGTCATATGTCCGCTTCTGCGGCCTCGACTACGCAGTCAAAAATCCGCTTCTGCGGAATTCCCCTGGCCCTTCTTGGACCGCTTTTGCGGCTAGACAACAGCATCTGCGGAACCGCTTCTGCGGTCCCTTTTCCGAAGATGCGGAAACAACATAAGCAGAACTCTCAATTCAAGCAATAATTCAAATTCTCCCCGTTTAACCATCCGAAATCACCCTGAGACCCCCGGGACCTCAACCAAAAGCACAGACATGATCTAATACATTATTCAAACTTGCTCGAATCATAAAAACGCTATCGTTAACATCAAAATCCTCATTTATCATCAAATCAAAGTCTAAATTTTCATAAAACTTCCGAATCTCACATCCAATCAAAAACCTGACCAAACGACGTCCGAATGACCTGAAAATTTGCAGACGTATCCAAAATCACTTAATGAAGCTATTGCAACTCTTGGAATTTCATTCCGACCCTCGGATCAAAATATCACTATCGGACCAAAAACTTTAAAAATTCAAACTTTGGCATTTCAATCCTAAAAGAGCTACGGACCTCCAAATAACATTCCGAACACTCTCCCAATCCCGAAATCACCTAACGGAGCTAATGGAACCATCAGATTTCCATTCCAAGGTCGTCTTCATAATGTTCCGAATACGGATCATTTTTCAACTCTTAAGCTCTCATTTAAGGACTAAGTGTCCCAAAACACTCCGAGTCCTAGAACCGAACATCCCGGCAAACCAACATAGCAGAAATGAAATTAGGAAAAACAGTTAATGGGGGATCGGGGCGTAAATTCCAAAAACGACCGGCCGGATCGTTGCACATATGGTGTTAACATTTTGAATAGCTATCATGTGTATTAATTCTCTTACATTTATTGTCTTGATGTTATCTGGAATGCATGCCTGTAGGATTTCTTTTTTACATTAATTTATGATCAACTAATGTTAAAACTTTAACTGAAATTTATCTACTACTACCTTGTTTAAAGGTTTAGTTTGTTTAGTAGATATAAGGTTATAGTAGAAGTACCTAAAACTCACTTTTTTTAATCCATGGGGTTGAACTATTTATATATGTTTAAGTGAGTTTCCTCCGTAGCTAAATACTAGTTTACATTTTAGAGAGTACAACTTTTACTATAAAGGGCACATGACTTAATAAAAATCATACTTTAGACGTTAATATATCCGGATTATGTGTGCTTAAGTAAGATTAAAAAATTCAGGTTTTTAAGGCCACTGCCCGGATATTTATTTTGCTAAGAAGTATTTCTTGTGATGGTATGAATCGTGTTTGTAACTAGACTGGATAAGCTAGTTAGGAGTAACCTAATAGATTGATCCTTCACAACCAACTTACTGAACTTTTGAATTATTTGTGAAGGAAATATTATGTCACTATGTTAACATTTGTATTTTATTTCTTGTATAATAATTGAATTCTTGCCTAAGAGAGTCTAAGTTGATGTATTACTTTAAAAGTATGAAGCAATATCTATCCATAATTTATTATTACTCCAGAACATTGCTCAAAGAACTTGTCTGTTTCTGATAAATTTTCGATATCTAATTTTAAGACTTAAATTGGAAGTAGAAACCATGTTATAAGTGTCAAGAATTATGTTGTCTAGATTAATCTGTTTGCCCTTTTAGATTTCAAATGAACAAGGAATGTTTATGTGCTGACTTAATATCTAGATAAAAAGACATACCTAAACTTAGAGACTAATGAATCATTTTAAGAGAAAATGTGTCTTATGTGGGTTAATAATCTTGCTGTAAGTTTAAAATCCAATTTAACTCTATTACTACTTTTCCATCCCGTTTGGTGCAGCGAGTAGCATGGAAATACGAAGTGAGGATCAAAGTTGCAGTTTGGTGTTGACGAGGATGTCACAGGCTCGGATGAGCAAGGAAAGGTTTGAATGATTAGAGTAAATTGGTATTGGCTTCAGAGTCACCTGAGATCGATGCTTTGTGAAAAAGGCTTGTATCCTAGTTAAGGATTCTTGATCGCTTTTCAGCATTGGTGCGACCGATAGTTGGAATGAGCAGACTCGATATTTATTTCAGAAGATTGTGGGAGCGTGTCCCACAGGAAGATTGTGTAAGTGTGACACGTAGTCACTTGATTGACTAAAGATTTAAGCAATTATGAGGATTGTGGTAATAACATTTATTTGAGAAACTATGTCTGGAGGGCACTTTGTTTATTGGGTTATGAACTGGGGAGGTTGCTCCGGTTATGACGGTTGTTCTTATATGTCATGAGGAAAAGAGAATTACTATGAACCTTTGAAAGGTTATTCGCCAAGTTGGTGCAATCAGAAATCGGCTTGAGATCGATGGATTGATTTATATATGTGAACAGGGCTTTATATCAGGCCAGTCGTGTTCGTTTCAGCGGGCGTCCCTTATGGAGGAACAGTCAGGGTGTTATTTTTGTCATCAGCTATCCTAGTTAATGGTGTATTGCGCCGTATGAGTCGTGAGATGGCTTGGTAAATTTTTATGTGTTAAGATTCCGCGTGGCGATGATGTTATGTGAGCGGAATGTCTCTTGAGATTCAGATTGTATATCGCACCTTAGTTGTGCTTTAGTTTTGTAGCCTATAGTGCTATGTGTTTCCTCAGGGATGGTATTATGCACTTAGCGTGCTTACGATCGAAATTCGATATCTTTATTGTAATGAGCATATTTAGCTCGAAGTGCAATCTCCTTATGTGAGATCTATGTGTGGATCGGGTGGCACGCCGCCATGGATATGTTATTTGGATCAGGTTGCGCGCCACAACAGTGTGATGTCGAGTCTAGTTTTCTATATGTTATTCCTTTATGTGTTTCGTTTCCTATCTTCTACGGAAAGTCCGTATTAGTGCGGGGGAATGGTAATTCCTCCCAGAGTTCGTTTTCCTTTAGCATTACATTCGAATTGGTGTCCTATTGGCGCATGGTAGCATCGTATGAGGTTTTAACAATTTTTAGGGTGGCTTAGCGCTTGAGCAGTTGTATCAGATGGGACGAGGTCCCTTGATCTAGGATTTTGTGCAAACCAGTTATAGGAGGTATGTTTGGAGATAAGACCATTATTGGGTTCAGAATGAGTGGAAGACCTTGTCGGGAGTGTAGACCTGATGTGTTGTTGACTCGGAAATTAATTATGAATGTTGGTACATCTCTTACGTCATGGCGATATAGTAAAGGTTGGAGTAAGTCATGTACATGTCATGGGGTGCAATGGGAGCATCAGATCAGTAAGAGTTTGGCTAAGTTGATCAGAGTTTGGCTAAGTTTGGCTAAGTTGGTCCTGTGGATTTAGTGTTGCAGAGTAAGAATTCATCAGAGTGATGCCGTTATGTTTGAGTACAACGTGTAGTGATTGAAAGAGTGATTGTATATTGGAAACATGCTTAGCATAGGATTCCAGATGTTGGAATCGCGCCCTAAGGCTTATTTGCTTGAATAAAAAGGAACATTTTCAGAATTTATCAAGTTTATGTGCTCAGCTAAGTTATGGTAGCACAGGAAGGTGCGTGAGGTGCTAAACAGTCATTTGTGACTACTCCAGTACAGTTCTCAGCACGTTTGAGGACGAACGTATGTTTAAGTGGAGAGAATGCAACGACCCGACCGGTCATTTTGAGTACTAGCGCTCTGTTCAGCAGTCGGAGGCCATGAATAACTTCATTTCAGATATTATGACTTATACGCATTGTCGGAATTTAGTTTCGGGAAGTCCGGAGTTTGAATTGGGAAGAGAATTTGCATTTCGGAAGCTTAAGTTGAAAGAAATGAACTAGGATTAGATTTTTGAGTAAACGACCTCGGAAGCTGGATCTGGAGGTTCTAGAAAGTTCGTATGAAGATTTCAGACTTGGGCGTATGCCCGGTGCGGGTTTTGGATAACCCGGGAGCATTTTGGCGTCTATCGTAGAAGTTTGCATTTTAGAAGAAATTTCATAAGTTTGGCTTGAATTGCCTTTGTTGTCGATGTCCGTTTGGTATTCCAAGACTGTGAATAGCTCCGTATGGTAATTCTGGAGTTAGGGGCGCGATCGGAAGTTGATTCGGAGGTCCGTAGACCATTTTCAAGACTTTTTGGCTAAAGATAGAGAGTTGAAGGTTTTTGGAGAGTTTGACTGGGGGGTTGACTTTTTGATATTGTGGTCGGAATCGAATTCTGAAAATTGGAGTAGGTTCGTAATGTCAAATATGATTTGCATGCAAAATTTGGGGTCAATCGGACGTAATTCGATAGGTTTAAACATCGAAAATAAAAGTTGGAAAGTTCAAGGTTCATAAAGCTTGAATTGAGGTGTAATTCGTGATTTTGGTGTTGTTTGATATGATTTGAGGCCTCGAGCAGGTCCGTAATGTGTTTTGGGATTGGATGGTATGATTGGTTGGTTGGGGTCCGGGGGCCCTCGTGTGGATTCCGGATGGTTAACGGATCGAAAGTTGGATTTTTTTAAAAACTGGGCAGCTGGTACCTGGTCTTTCCTCTTCTGCAGATATGGGACCGCAGAAGCGCCCCCGCAGAGGTGGATTGTGGACCACGAAAGAGGGTTGGCCAATAGTGAAGGGGACCGTAGATGTGGTTGGGCAGCCGCATAAGCGGAACTGCATGCAAATCGCAGAAGCATAAGTTAGGGGGCCCGTTGGGACCACAGAAGCAGCATGTTTGTCACATAAGCGGGACCGCAGGAGCAGCCCCAGGACCGCAAAAGCAGAGCCGCATAAGTGGCTATAGTTCCGTAGAAGCGGAAAGTGCTGAAGGCAGTGGGGTGTTTTAAAAGGTAGGATTTTGTTCATTTCACTCATTTTCTTCACTTCATTTGGCAATTTTTGGAGGGTTCAAAGGAGAATCTTCATCAACAATGTTGAGGTAAGTTATTTCCACCTATTATAAGCTAAATACATTGATTATGTATGAGATTAAGCATGAAAATTAGTGTAAATATTGGGGTTTTGGTTGGAAACTTAGAAAATTATAATCTTGGATTTTAGCCACGATTTGGAGTATGGAATTAGCAGAAAATCATATATTTGAGTTCCTAAGGTCATGGGTAACTTTTATCTTCGAGAAATTTTGAATTGCAGGCACGTGGGCCCAGAGCATTTTGGCCATTTCACCAAACGGAGTTGGGAACTTGTATAATCTGAATTTGTTAACAAGTATTTGAGTATATTCTCATTAGTTTATCGTTAATTGGCTAGTTTTGGTGCATTGTGCGTTAGTTCAAGCTTTCGGAAGGATGTAGAATGTCGATTGCGAGTCTTCGGATAGAGGTGCGTCTCCTTTATAATTCTACGAGGGGGAAGTTACCCCATAGGTGAGTTAAACTGATTATGTGCTCCTATCTGTGGGGGCTACGCACGTACGAGGTGACGAGAGTCCGTTCGTAGCTACTATTATGCTATTGTCCGGGTAGTCTAGGACTCAAAAGCATGTTATACGTGGATTACTGTGAACTCATTGATAGTTTGAATTGTTTAGATCACCTTAAATTGGTAAAGGAATTTAAAAAGAGATTTAATAGTAATTTCCCTGAAAGGTTAAAAAGAGAAAAAAATTTATTTGGAGGATTATCCTCGATGAGCTCTTAATTTCCTACTTGAGCATGTATTTTTTGTGTGCCTGCGTCTCATGGATGATTCACGAGCAGGATATGTGTTTATTTATGGAATTGTCCGAACGCCTCGGTGAAAATAGATGCATCTATGGTCGTGCCACTAGACCGTTGGCAGTGCACAGTTTACATTCCTGTTGGAGCGGGTCGTCGTCTCGGTGTGATTTGCTCATGTTTATATGTTATTTAATAGTTGCAAAAATGTGGAATTGGCCATATATGGCTTGATTTAAATCCATAAAAATAATGAAGAATAGACGTTGGAAGCCCTTGATTTATTGTTGAAGGTGTGTACCTGTTTATTTGGCCTCACAGTTAGGACTTCTACATAAGTCCATGATTATTCACACATTTAAAGAATATTGATAATTGACCTCTAGCGAGTGTCGAAGTTGGCCATATCGTCTCTACCCCTTCGGGATTAGGCGGGATACTCACTGAGTACACGTTGATTACATACTCATACTACACTTTTGTGTATTTTTGTTGCACAGGTACATATACATTTCTATCAACCTACTGGCGTAGCAGCATGGATAACCTGTGCTTCAGCCTTTTAGTCGATGACCATGTGACCTTAAACAAACCCGGGTTGTCCTAACCCACTATGATCGTCTTCCAACTAACTTGGATAGTATGGAGTATAACCAGCACAGTACCTGTCTGTTTCTATGGAATCCTTTCCCAAGACGATTTTGCAATGCCACATGTGTTGAGCTTGACAGTTGTATGGACTATCGTCGTCTTGAAAGTCGGCCTTGAAGTGACTCATTTTGTCAACCCTTGGTATAACCTACCTTCTTCCTGCCTGCCTCATGACTCAGAGAAGGATATAACGATAAGTTCCTCTTAGGCCGATGAGTATAAGAAACGGTGCATCCCGAGATTGAACAATGAACTCTTCAATAGGGAACTACTCAAACATCCACTGCACTTGGTCCTCTTTCAGATTTTTGAACAACACTACCCACCCTTCAGCATCTTCTGGTTGGGAAAACATGTTAGGCCTATAGTTCATTCGCCTTGGCTGATGGAAGGCGATATGATCATATCAATCTTTGCGCAGAATCTCTTGTCGATATTCACCCCTTTGGAGGTTCTCCATGAGCTAGAGTTAGAGTAGTAAGTTACAACCCTCAAGGTGTTTGGCCCCTAGTTGACAGTTTTCCAGGGCTCGATATATCTCACCAACGATCATAGGGACTATGCTAGAAGGTTGCCTGCCAATTCCCTCCATTAAGGTCTTGGTGACCATGGCTAGTCTGGTATGGATCCTCGCTTTCTTCATAGGAAAAACTATCATCCCTAAGAAACAGAACATAAAGATGAAGACCCTTTGGTGGATGTGCCCCAATAATGTAAGGGCGAATTCATCCGGATAAGTACGGTAGGACTTGCTATGATTGTTCCTCTCGTACAGATAGTCGAAAGGAACGTAGGAATCCTTCAAACAAGTCAAGTCTGGATTTTTCTTTAGTCCCATCATTTTGAGAAAACCTCTACCCTTGCGATTTTCTGGCATAAGCAAACCCGGAGTCTTCCATGGGATACCAGCTAGTCCTAATTTTTCCTCTAGCAAAGGTTTTATTTCAATGTCCCCAAAGCGAAACACAGACCTATCTCCATCCCAGAATAGAGTAGCAACCTCTATGATTTTGTTGTTGGGTTGTATTTCCAAAAGAGAAGGCAAATTTCCCAAATATTTGCGGACGGGAGACTGATAACTGGAGTAAAGGTCCGCCCACCAGCTTAGCAACCTTGGGTGGATGTTGGTTACCATGCCCAATATGGGTACTTCATGCCTTATTTTCTACAAAACAAATGTTAGACCCTTACCCCCGCCAGAATCGACCATTTTAATATCAATAATTGGCATAGGCAGCATTTAGTTCTCCAAATAAATGCACAGACGTGGTAATGTCCGTTTGGGTTCCAAGGAAACCAAGTGGACTTTCGATGAGGCAGTCTTAAAAAGTCATTATGTGGATAGCATAACTGACTCGGCTGGGTTTGATAGTGATGCATGCACAATTAAATATAGTAGGGTTTCTATGGGGTGTTAGACCGGCACCCTTGAGCGGACAACTCAAGAGGCAAAGGCACGGAATAGACGACTGCATCACTGATCGACTGGTTTTACCGGAAATACGCCTTTCCCAAATTTAGGGGGTGACAATATCGGAAGGGTGCAACCACTCATTATAAACATTGCTATGGTATTTTGTTTGGCACAAGTGCAATATGATGTTAAATATGTAATTACAAGAATGAAACAAGTTGTCACGTTATTTCACGTTCATAAAGTAATGATTACAATAAATGCTTACGATTACAACACTGTTGAAGGAAAGCGGTAAAAGAAAGCATTAAAGAAAAGAAAATAAATAGTCAAGTTAGTTTCGTAGTGGAAAAGAGATAAAGACATTAAATAAAGGCAATAAGATGCAATAAAGTCACAAATAGCATGAAATGGTAAAAGCCTAAACAATAATCCCAGCAGGGACGCCATGTTGTCGATGACCCCTTTTTCGAAAGGTGAAATAGGGTTTACAACGTTTGGGCGGACAACTTTATTCCTTTTGATAATTTGGGTTTTTGAGATGTAGAAGAGTTGTCACCTAGTGATTAAGTGCATTAGGACACCAAGGAGTAAAAAGAAAAGAACCAGAGAATGGGTAAGGTCTTGAAAATACCTCAGGGGGAGGTGTTAGCCCCCCCCCCCCCCCC
>MU720631.1:192459-241129 GCA_026770625.1 Nicotiana glauca
AGATCCACTTGTGTGGTTGCCGGCCATGCTACAATTGTGACTTTAAAGCGAATAAACATACAAGACAACTTCCACATAACGATTACAAGTAGGATAGTACAAATGTTAATAAGCATGATGAATTTAGGGAATAGATGGTTTCATGTTCGTTTAAAAGAATGTATACGTGCGAAAAATGGGGGTCAAGTAACGAATGTAAATAATCAGACAAAAAAATAAAATGGGCGGAAGTTTGGAAAGAAAGCGGCGCTGGAAATTTCAAAGAGGTTTGAATTAAAGTGAAAAACAAAGTTTAAAGAACCGGAAAACTGATAGTTTAAAGGAAATAAAAATGTAAGCACATAAGGAGGGAGGGGGGTCCTAGGTTTATAAATAACATGGATCATCCACGCAATACCCGATAATCAATTATACGCATGGTGTTATCACGTGATCATCATCTCCATGTCTACCCTTTCCCACCCCGTTAAGGTGTTAAAGTGCGGAATAGTATCGTTACTTATTGCATGCTATTACCCGTCCCGATCCTATCAGTCTCGGAGGCATTGAGAGTACTAATCCTAAAAGGGGAGGGAATTGGGGATTTTCAGAGTTTAAAAGGATAAAGTCTAAGGCGACAAACAAGAACACATAAGCAGTTAGGTGAAGAACAAATAGCAATTAAGGCTCAAATAGGCCCCCTCACTTAAAAGAGCACATTGTATAGCATGACTTCAAACACTGGCTGTGGTCTGTATTAAATTTAACAGCATTAGGACATGTTGATTTATCACATATTTTTCAGATGAGGAGTCCGAATTAGCCATTTCCAGTTGTAGCTATCAAAGCTGACACAGTTAATTAATTCCCTAATGGTTTGCCTAAGTGAGACCTATAGGCATGGTATCTAACATAGCACACTGATTTTAAAGAAACGGGTCACTGGTTTTATAAACAAAAGATCTACAATTTTTTTTTAAACAACCTTATGACTGGTTTCAGACTTCGAAGCTAATTCAGTTGATTATTCCTCTAGGCATGATTTCGAAGTGTTATTGGTTTTTGAAATGATTAAAGAGATGCAAGGGTCCTATAAGCATGGTATTTAGAATGCAGTTGGTTATTATTATGCCTACGATTGTTTTCCTAATAACATGTTTATGCAAAAGTGCAGAAAACCTAAGATCGAGATTTTTATATGCAGAAATGTAGAACTTATAGGTAGGACTTCTATAGAAATGCAGAAGTTTATAAATAACCTATAGACAAGTTTTCTAAAATGAGAATGCATGAATTCATAAATAGCTTATAGACATGATTTGTGAGATGAGAATGCAGGAATTCATAAATAGCCTATAGACATGATTTCTATGATGAGAATGCAGGAATTCATAAATAGCCTATGGACATGATTTCTAAGATGAGAATGCCGAAATTCATAAATAACCTATAGGCGTGGTTATTAAGATGAGAATGCAGGAATTCATAAATAACCTATAGTCATGTTTTCTACCCTTTTCATACATTCATCCCCATCCCTTTTGTCGATGCCCCCTTTTTCTTAAAGGAAAAATCGAGTATACGACATTTGAGAGGACAACTCGTTCCCTTTTGGCAATTGGGTTTTGGAGTTTGAAGAGTCGCCTCCTAATGATTAAGTGCATTAGGACACAAAGAAGGGTTTGAGTTTGAAGAACCAAAGTTTGGGTAAGGGCTAGAAATTATCTCGAGGAGAAGGTGTTAGGCACCCCTGAAGATCCGCTAGTGTGGTTCCCGGCCATGTTATAATTGTGACTTCAAGTACAAGTAACAAATAATAAAATAAGGGCTTCAAATATGAGGGATTGTCATATTAAAATTTGCAGAAAAAGTTAAAGTTTGAAGAAAACACAAAGGGGCTCGAATTTTGAGAAATATACAGCCTGAAAATTCTGAAAAGTGATAAATAAACAAATAAAGGGAAGGGGGTCCAAGATTTACAAATAATATGGATCACATCAATGCAATACCCGGTAATCACTCCTCAAAGAGGGGCTACATGTGTTATTAGCACATAGGTCAACATATCCATATCTACCCTTTGCCCACTCTGTTAAGGTATTAAACACGAAAGGGTTTCGTTACTTATTGCATCCTGGTACCCATCCCGATCTTATTAGTCCCAGAGGAATTTGGGACTAATAGTCCTAAAGGGAAGGGAGATGTGGTTTTTGTATGGTTTAAATGGATAAAATTCTAGAGCGACAAACAAAACACATAAGGAAGATTACAGGGAAGCACATAGCAGTTAAGGCTCAAGTAGGCCTCCTCGTTCAAAGCACCAAATTATTTAGCATGGCGTGCAAGTACTGGTTAGGTCATTAATTAAACTAAATGTAGGAAGGGTGGCTGATATATCACATATTTTAAGATAAGAAGTCTGAATTAGACCTGCCTGCTGGTTGTAATTATTAATTACTGGTATAGTTGATTAATTACCTACAGGTTTGCCTAGATGAGGCATGTAGTCATGATATCTTACATTGCAGAAGGCATACTGATTTTAAAGGAAGGCCATTGGTTAAAAAAAACAAAAGTTCTACAGATTTTAAATGACTTTACCACTAATTTTAGACTTGTAGACGAATCAAATTTAAACGATTACCCCAATAGGCATGGCATCTAAGCGCCATTGACTTAAAACAATTACGTAAGTGTATGAATTCTATAAGCATGGTGTCTAGGATGCAATTGATCATTTAAAGTTATACAATGTTTGCCTAATATGTATATGCAGAAGTGCAGAAACATATAGACATGATTTGTAATGCATATGAATAACTTATAGGCATGATTTCTATATGCAGATGAATAAACTTATAGGCACAACTTCTATATGCAGAAATGAATAAACTTATAGGCAGGATTTTATATGAAGATGTGAATAAACTAATAGGCATGATTTCTAAGGAAGTAATGAATAAACTTATAGACAAATTTTCTATATGCAGTAATGAATAAATTTATAGGCATAATTTCTAATGCAGTAATGAATAAGCGAAAAACAGGTTGTGATTGCAGAAGTAAACCTAAAGCATGATATCTACCTCATATGCATAACATGAGAGACCCTCCCCAACTTTTACTATACACCCCATAGTTATTACAAATTATTACAACTTGAATAAATCCAGAAAAAGTAAATTACATCAGAAATTAAAATTCCAACCAAGGAGAGCCTAATTCAAACTCCTAGCCTGATAAATGAAATACACCAACTTCCAAAGATCAGATTTCCAAAGCCTTTCTCTTATTTGGGATGTGTGAAAGTTCTAAGGAGCTTCATGAACTCCGGACAGTGCTTACACCGCAATTATCATTACAGCAAGTATCCCTCATCCATCCATATCTGATGATACCCAGCAAAACAATCAATGAATGTCTGCAGTTCATGCTTGGCACAATTGTTAACTAAAATATCTATGTTTGGCAAGGGGAAGTCGTCTTTCGGACTGGCCTGTTTGAGATCCCGGTAGTCGAATCAGACTCTAACCTTCCCGTCCTTCTTAGGTACTAGCACAAAATTGGCTAACCACATTGGATACTCTACTACCCTGAGAACCTTGGCTTTTACTTGCTTGGTGACTTCTTCCTTGATTTTTAAACTAATGTCAGGTTTGAACTTCCTAAGCTATTGCTTGACTGGGGGGGCATGTTGGATCGGTTGGAAATTTGTGAGGTACAATAAATGTACTGAGACCAGTCATATCATCATACGACCAGGCGAATATGTCCTCATATTCCCTTAGGAATTCCGCATACTCTTCCTTTTCTGACGGAGACAGATGAACATTGATGCGACTTCTTTGACATTTTCGGTATCACCCAAGTTAACAACCTCAGTCTTGTCCAAGTTGGACTTAGGTCTATTTACGAAATCCTCGACCTCTTTAACAACCACTTTTGGCATATTGTCCTCTCCTGAGTCTATATCCGTTTGTTGCATTGTCTCGTTGCAAGTCATAATCGCCAGTTCATCAAGATAAGTAATAGTAATGCTATGTAAATAAAGTAAACAATGAAAATTAATAAGAGCTAGATTTATAAGAAACTGAAATGCTTTGATCAATTTCATAATTGTTTTGAACATTGGAACTCTTATTTCGAAATTAAAATGCGTAAAGAAAGTCAACTAGCAAAAATAAAGATGATGCATGGTGCTTTGTTCAGCCTTGCTACCACGAAGCTTTTATGGGCCCTAGTGGTTCTCATGGACCAATTGTTGAGGCGTGCTCCTTGGCTCACGGATAGTATGGAAGGTCCTTCCTCCCATTCCTCCTCAAAAATGATGCAACGGTCCATGTTATCATCTTCCAAAAACAAATTCCTCATTGCCGCCAATACTTCCTCTTCTTCTGACCCATATATGACATCGGTTGGTTGGAAAGTCTACTCCAGGAGAGGTATCAGATGCTCCAGTGGATAGTAGGGACTGCACCATGGTGGCGACCCGTGGTTGAACTCCTCCCAAGTGTATTCATATCCCAAACCAAAAGTGGTACCATATATCTTCACCTTGATAGGTTTGGTGATTCCCTGGAGGTTCTTGCTGAGTCCCTTGCTGGGTTCATATCAGCTCCAATTCAGTATACTTTCAATCTTGTTATCCCACCATTTATCCTTGTCCACAGAGTTGACTCGCTCAATGTGATGGTAGGTTTCTCCGTATATCTTCCTTCTTCTTCCGATTGCCGGGATGGTCTGGCGACTGTATATGGGATTGCTACCATCGCCTGAATAATCACCTGGTGATTCCACTCAAACTTCACTTCCTGGTATAGGGTTGATGCAATAGCCCCAGCGGCATGAATCCAAGGTAGTCCTAGAAGCAAGTTGTAAGATGCTGGAACGTCTATTACTTGAAAGTCAACGTCGAACCAAGTCGGTCCCATTTGTAAACACAAAATAATTTCCCCAATAGTGGACCTTTGGGAACCATCAAAAGCTTTGACATTGATGGATCCATCCTTGATCTCATGCAGGCTCTTCACCTATGTTCTGAGAGTCACCAATGGAAAAATATTGAGGCAGGACCCTCCATCAATTAGAATTCTAGTGATGAAATGATCCTCGCACTGCACAGTGATGTGCAATGCTTTGTTGTGGCTCAGCCCTTCCTGTGGTAGCTCATCTTTGTGGAAGGTGATTTTGTTACTCTCCAATACTTTCCCTACCATGTTAGCCATTTCTCCTCCATTTATGTTGCTGAGTATATGCGCCTCACTCAGTATCTTAGACAAGGCCTTCCTATGTGCATCGAAGCTTTGCAGCAGAGCTAGGATGGAGATTTATGCTGGTGTTTTATTTAGTTGATCAATGACTGAGTACTTTTTTGCTTGTATCTTCATCGAGAGATCATCGGGCACAGTTTCAATAGGTCGTCGAGAGGCCTGCTTACTTTATTCAACTAAATGCTCCGGAGTATAAACCTTGTCGGTTCTTATCATACCCTACGCTGCTACTGCTTCTCTGGTTTGGCTTTTCCTTTTCTCCTTGCCTCGGCTATGTAATCCTAGGGGATGGTCTTCGTATGGAATGGTCCTATGGCTTATATTGCCACCGGGATGGGTACCCTTGCTTTGGGAGGTAACATAGTAACTTCAAATGGCGTAGGTGCCTTTGGGGACACAAACTCAACCTTAATTGGTCTTGGCGTCTTTGCAGAAGATGGTGTTTCAAGATCGAGTGGTATGGACATGTTCACTTAAGCATCTTTAGAAGGCTGAATCTGGACTATAATCAGATTAAGTGTGACCGTTGGTTTCTTTGGTTCGTCACATTCAGCGATTAATCCGATCGACCCTTTGCGATACCAATTGTCTTCTATCTTGATCATGTGAATATCTCCACCTTTATGGTCAGGTAGAGGGTTATTGCGGACATTCGAAGCAGGCTCCTTTGCCACAATGATCTTATTTTCAATCAAAGCCTGAATCTTGTCATTCAGGGAGCGATTCTGATCAATGGTATGCCACTTCATGCCAGAATGGCATCCAAAGGTTTTGTTTGGGTTGATCCATTAGGAAGGGTTTTCTGAAGTTATGGCAGGGATGGGGGTGACGTAACCAGCTACTTTAAGCCTTTCATATAGCTGGTCGATTGGTTCGGCAAAGGTGGTGTATTATTTGGGAGGTCTGCGGTTGAAGTTAGGTCGGGGTCTAGGGAAATTTTGGCGAGGTGATTGATAGTGAGCTTGTTGGGTATTGTAGGCTTGGTAGACGTGTGCGGGTTAGGAGTATTTGGGTGAATTAGGCTGATATGCTGTAGGTGGAGATGTTTCGTAAGTAGTGGTGGAGCTTGGTAAGAAGGCAAAGGTGCTGGGTAATTTAAGGTAGGTTGATATGTAGGAGGGGGTATTGGGTAGGTTTGGTATTTTTTTGGGGATTTTGTTCACTATTCAACCATCACGACACCTACATCCTTTTTCTTGGATGTGCCACCAGACTATAGAGCCTTGTTGGTAGCCTACAATGCTTCAATGTTAGTGACCATACCACTTTTGATACCTTCCTCGATCCTCTCCCCTAGTTTGATGATGTCGGAAAATTTCTGGCCTTCGATCAACATTAACGTCTCATAATATTGTGGGTCCTGAGCCCGGACGAAAAACCTATTCATTTGTTCTTCTTCTAAAGACGTCCTGACCTTAGCTGCTTCTTATCTCAAACGAATAACATACTCGCGGAATGTCTCCGTGGGTTTTGTTCGTTAAGTTCTGGATGTTGAACACATCTGATACATTCTCCGTGTTGAATTTGGATCTATCCATGAAATCTGACGCATATTTACCCAATTCGACCACTTCTTTAGGTCTTGGCTTATGGACCAAGATAGAGCATCCCCTTTCAGACTTCTCATAAAGAGCTTCATGCGAATTTATGCATCCTTTCCTACTTCAACCAATTTGTTGCAGTATGTCCTTAGATAAACTCTTGAATCCTTGGTGCCATCGAACACAAACTTGAGAGGTTTTTACCCCTCGGGCAATTTGACATCTGGTTGAATTAAAAGGTCTTCGTAATTCAGTCCCTCGATTCCCTTACTTCCTTCAACACCCTGAACTCGGCTAGTTAGCTTCTTGAGTTCTGTGGCCAGAATCTCGATAAGAGAGCCTTTGTCATCAGACTTAAGTGTAATCAAGGCAGTATGAATAGGGTGTGGTATGGTTTCTACATAGATGGTTGTGTTTTAGTGATGATCATTTGTGGAATTTAGTATTTCAGGGATGAGCAGTGGGGTGTTGCTTGAAGTGTGGCATTTGTTGCAGTGGTGATGGGTAGTGGATTCATTTTATGGTTTCGGGATGTTTTGAGGAGGTGTGGGATTTTAAGTGTTGGGGAAATTGACATCTGGGGTAGTGAGGGAAAGGACAAGCTTGCCAACTTCCGAACTTTGTCCAGTTCTTCCTGAAATTTCAATAAGTTTTGTTTGAGCTGGGAGGCACTTTCCTTGGAAACCTGAATATCCTGGGGAACCTCTACCCTTTGAACAGAGTTCTCATTTCTGATGTTGCTCAAATCTTCCATTTTTCCCTTATTCTTGTTTCTGATAGGACTAGAAGGAGGAGAAGGGGGAGGGCCCTTGGATCTTGTGGAGTAGGATGATGATGCCAGAATGCACAAACTAACCTTTGGGGAAGGGAAATAAAACAAAAGGTAAAAAAAGGTAAAACGTTAGTGTGGATAATGAGGAAAAAATATTGCAATATTTAAACACATAGTGCAAGAATATAACTCATGTCCTAATTTGGGAGCCTCGTTGTGCTCGAGGTAGGCGTAGCGACAAGTTGATTTGGAGAAATTATAATGCTAAATGCCTCATTTTATTGATAAAAATAAGATGAATCGCGAAATGACACTAAAATTGTGGAAAATAAAATGTCACTAATGGCCATTGGCCTTATTACATTAAAGTAAAGGAAAGACTCCAAACTACTTGGTCCTAGAGGGACCTTCCCTAGACTCGGCATATTTAGCTCCATCGGACAGCTTTACCATCTTACGCAAGTCCCAGCAACAAGTAGGCTCTAGCCAAGTGTCCTCCTTCGTTTCCTTCAGCGTTCTGAGAGTTTTCAATCCTTTGGATGAATTTCATTTCCAGATCCACTAAACCCCGCTCCAGATATCCCAGTCGCTTGTTGGCGATGATAGCCATATCTTTCCATTCTTCCATCAGCTTTTGATGGACCTCTTGAATTTCCTAGTGCTCGCTTTCGCATTCCTGAATCATCTTGCGCAATTGGTTGTACTTAACATGTACTTCAGCCTTTTCGTCGATGACCGTGTAACCTCGAACAAACCCGGGTTATCCTAACCCACCATGATCGTCTTCCAACCAACTTGGATAGTATAGTGTATAACCAGCATGGTACCTGTCTAGCTCTATGGAATCCTTTCCCAAGATAATTTTGCAATGCCACATGTGTTGAGCATGACACTAGTATGGGCTATCGTCGTCTTGAAAGTCGGCTCTGAAGTGACTCATTTTGTCGACTCTTGGTATAACCTGCCTTCTTCCTGCCTGTCTCTTGACTCAGAGAGGGACATAGAGATAAGTTCCTGTCAGACAAATGAGTATACGAAACGGTGCATCCCGAGATCGGACAATGAACTCTTCAGTAGTGAACCATTCGAACATCCACTGCACTTGGTCTTCTTTCAGATTTTCAAACAACTGTATCGACCCTTTAGCATCCTCTGGTTGAGCAAGAATGTTACGTATATAATTCATTCGTTTTGGCTGCTGGAAGGCAATATGATCATCCCAGTCTCTGCGAAGAATCTCTTGCCGATATTCACCCTTTTGGAGGTGCTCCATGAGCCAAAGTTGGAGCAGTAAGTTACAACCCTCAAAGTGTTTGGCCCTTTGTTGACATCTTTCTAGAGCTCGGCATATCTCCACAACGATCATAGGTACTATGCAAAAAGGCTTCCCGTCAATTCCTTCCATCAAAGTCTTGGTGACCATGGCTAGTTTTGTATGGATTCTAGACTTTTTCATAGGAAACCCTATCATCCCCAAAAAGCAGAACATAAAGATGAAGACTGTTCTATGGCTATGCCCCAATGATGTGAGGGCAAATTCATCTAGGTAAGTGCGGTAGACTTTCTATGGCCGTACCTCTCGTAGAGATAGTCGAAAGGAATGTAGGAATCCTTCAAGCAGGTCAAGTATGGGTTCTTTTTTAGTCCCATCATTTGGAGAAAACCTCTACCCTTGAAATTTTCTGCATAAGTAAACCCGGAGTCTCCCATGGAATACCAGCTAATCCTCTTATTTCCTCGAGAAAAGGTGTCATCTCAAGGTCCCCGAAGCGGAACATAGATCAGTCGGCATCCCAGAATAAAGTTGCCGCCTCTATGATTTTGTTGTCGGGTCAGAATTCAAAAAGAGAAGGCAAATTTCCCAATTATTTGCGGACGATGGTCTTATCACTGGAGAGAAGGTCTTCCTACCAACTTAGCAACCTTGGGTGGATGTTGGTTACCATGCCGAATCTGGGGACTTCGTGCCTTATTTTCTGCAAAATAAAGTGTTAGACCCTAACCACCGTCGGGCTCAACTATTTAAACCAATAATTAGCATTAAAGCATTTAGTTCTCCAAATAAATGCACAGAACGTGGTGGTGTCTGTTTGGGTTTCTAGGAAACCCGGTGGACTTTGGACAAAGCTATCTTAAAGGGTCGTTATGCGGACAACATAATTGACTAGGCTAGGTTTGATAGTGATGCATGCATAGTTGAGCAGAACAAGGCTTCTATAGGGTGTTACACCGGTACCGTTGAGCGGACAACTCAAGAGGGAAAGTCACGGAACCGTCGACTGCACCGCTGATCGACTAGTTTTACCGCAAATACACCTTTGCCAAATTTAGGGGGTGTAATATCAGAAGGGCGCAACCACTCATTATAAGTGTTGCTATGGTATTTTGTTTAGCACGAGTGGAATATGATGTGGAAGATGCAATTTACAAGAATGAAACAAGTTGTCATTTATTTGAACGTTCCTAAAGTAACAATTACAATAATTGCTCATAGTAACAACAATATTAAAAGAAAGCGATAAAAGAAAGATTTAAAGAAAAGAAACAAAGAGCCAAGTCAGTTTTGAAGTAGAAGAGAGATATAGACGTTAAATAAAGGCAATAAAGAAGCAATAAAGTCACAAATAACATGAAATGCTAAAAGCCTAAAGAATATCCCCAGTGGAGTCGCCATGTTGTCGATGCCCCTATTTTCTTAAAGGCAAAATCAGGATTACGACATTTGGGAGGAAAACTCGTTCCCGTTTGGGAATTGGGTTTTAGAGTTTGAAGAGTCATCACCTAATGATTAAGTGCATTAAGACACTAATAAGGGTTTGAGTTTGAAGAACCTGAGTTTGGGTAAGGGCTATAAATTATCTCGAGGGGAAGGTGTTAGGCACCCCTCAAGATCCACTAGTGTGGTTCCCGGCCATGCTATGATTGTGACTTCAAGTACAAGTAACAAATAAGCAAATAAGGGCTTCAAATATGAAGGATTGTCATATTAAAGCTTGCAGATAAGGTAAAGTTTGAAGAAAATAGAAAGGGGCTCGAATTTTGTGAAAAGCAGCTTGAAACTTCTAAAAAATGAAAATAAACAAATAAAGGGAAGGGGGTCCTAGGTTTACAAATAATATGGTTCACATCAATGCAATACCCGGTAATCACTCCTCAAAGAGGGGCTACACGTGGTATTAGTGCACCGGTGAACATATCCATAGCTACCCTTTCCCAATACCGTTAAGGTATTAAACACGAAATGAATTCATTATTTATTGCATGCTAGTACCCGTCCCGATCTTATCAGTCCCGGAGGCATTTGGGACTACTAGTCCTCAAGGGAAGGAAGATGTGGGTTTTGTATGGTTTTAAAGGATAAAATTCTAGAGCGACAAACTAAACAAATAAGGCTGATTATACGGAAGCACATAGCAGTTAAGACTCAAGTAGGCCTCCTCATTCAAAATAACAAATTATTTAGCATGGCGTACAAGTACTGGTTAGGTCATTAATTAAACATAATGTAGGAAGGGTAGCTGATATATCATATATTTTTAGAAAAGAAGTCTGAATTAGACCTGCCGTCTGATTGTAAATATTGAAGATTGGTACAGTTGATTAATTACCTACAGGTTTGCCTATATGAGGCATGTAGTCATGATATCTAACATTGTAGAAGGCATACTAATTTTAAAGGAAGGCCACTGGTTTAAAAAAAACAAAAGTTCCGCAGATTTTAAATGACTTTACCACTGGTTTTAGACTTGTAGACAAATCAGATTCAAACGATTACCTCTATAGGTATGGCTTCTAAGCGTTATTGATTTAAAACAGTTATGTAAGTACGTGATTCCTATAAGCATGGTGTCTAGGATGCAATTGATTATTTAAACCTATAAACTGTTTGCCTAATGTGTATATGCAGAAGTGCAGAAACTTATAGACATGATTTCTAATACAGATGAATAACTTATAGGTAGGATTTCTATATGTAGATGAATAAACTTATAGGCAGGACTTCTATATGCAGAAATAAATAAACTTATAGGCAGGATTTTTATATGCAGATGTGAATAAACTTATAGGCATGATTTCTAATAAAGTAATGAATAAACTTATAGATAGTATTTCTATATGCAGTAATGAATAAACTTATAGGCATGATTTCTAATATTGTATTGAATAAGAGAAAAATAGGCTGTGATTGTAGAAGTAAACCTAAATTATGATATCTACCCCATATGGATAACATGAGAGACCCTCTCCCATTTTTACTATACACCCCATAGTTATTACAAATTATTGCAACTTGAATGAATCTAGAAAAAGTAAATTACATCAGAAATTAAAATTCTAACCAAGGAGAGCCTAATTCAGACTCCTAGTCTGATACATGAAATAAACCAACATCCAAAGATCAGATTCTAAAGCCTTTCTCTTATTTGGGATGTGTCAAAGTTCCAAGGAGCTTCATGAACTCGAGGCAATGCTTACACCCCAAATATCATTACAGGATTATAGTACAGTATGGAAGGGCCAACCCCGAAATGTCCAAGTTCAAAGGGAACTCAAGGTCCCAAGGCAGGGCTCATAGGAGGGGGGGCAAAACATAGAGTCTAGGAGTAAGTGTAAGTGCAATAGAGGGGGGAGATTAGGGAAGTCCATGGCAGGCTGGTGGTCATGCTCAACAATTGGGTTACTGGCACACCCCTGACCAGTCTTTCATGCTTTAAATTGGGAGTTAGGACCTATTGAAGGTCAGGTTCAAACTTGGGCAGCAATTTGGATGTTGTCATGCCATGAACTTTAACTCAGCACACATAAGGGTATAGGGTAGTGTGGAACTTGCAATAATACCAGAAGAGCAGACAAAGGGGCATACCCAGCAATGAGACATACTAGCATACCCTCCAGCCTACTTAGAGGTTGGGGGTCAAAACTAAGTTTATGGACAACAATTCTTGTTGTCATGCCCTACGTCCCCACTCAAAAAAACATAGGGGTAATGGGATAGGGAGAAAATGTTCACAAAAAAAGAGAAGCAAGCAGTAGCATATATGCATATTACGTTAGATGTTAAACTTTACAGAAAAAATAGACATGGATACAAGGACTGTAAGTAAACACATTTGGGTGATGCTGAAATTTAAGTTAGGACATACCAGTTTCAAAGAGCCAAGTAAAGAGAAAAGCAATACTCTTCTAAAAGCCAAAGTGCAGACAAGAAACAAGAATGCTCTAAGTCTGAGTTGAGAAGAGAATTGTGCAATTGTGAAGTCTGAAGTGTTTGTGAGAAGTGGTCGTGCCTTTTATAGTGTAGAAGGCAGACAAAAATAAGGTAAGAAAAATTTAAAGAACTGATTGTCCGTCAATTACACAAGGTTTCCCTCAATTAAGGGATTCAGATTCAAACGGGTATAAACCAATTAAGTAAAGAAATTAATCAAACCCGTTGTGCAAAGTAGAAAATTAGAGGAAAATACATAAAGGTTATTTAAGGACAGGGTCTTGACATTACACAATTTGTGCAAATAAGGCAAGGGAATCAGTTAACAGCCAGAAAATCAGAGATCAAATATTTGGTATGAATGAAACAAGTTAGAAAGGTGGAAAAGGTTTTAACTTAAGGAAAATCAGTAACAATCAATTAG
Organism: Nicotiana glauca; assembly: GCA_026770625.1. NCBI lineage: Eukaryota > Viridiplantae > Streptophyta > Magnoliopsida > Solanales > Solanaceae > Nicotiana > Nicotiana glauca. The sequence continues at coordinate 205,655 of MU720631.1, forward strand.
ACCTATAAAAAAGGAATTCTGAATCAATCACTAGTTTGAAAACCTCTTTAAATAAAGAATCATCATAAATAAAAAGCATACAGACACGTTTAAACCTGAAAGAAATTTGTCATTACCTTGTAAAATCAGTAGAAAGAATCTAGTGTAGGAGAGTTTAGCAAAAGGTTCAACATTGTATGAAAACAAGGACGTCCAAACACAGTTCACAGACTAAAAAATCAGTATGAAAGAGTTAAGGGTTCTAAAAAATAAAAACCTAATTCACATAATTAAACCTCGGCAGAATCCCCAAATTCTAGGGTTTCTACCTTGAATCAAACACAAAGATGAGGAGGCAAGTAGTCGAAAACAGGCTAAGAGGTTTCTTTCAGAAACTCATGAGAAAACATGCAAACAAGTAGAAAGATCAAAGCAAACAGAGTGAAGAAGCTAATTTGGAGCATAATGAGAAAACAACTGATAGTAGAAGAAACACATGCTTAAGTAGGTCTTTTAGAAGAAAACTTTTAACAAGGTAAAATAGTAAGAACACTTAAGAACATGGTAGAAGGATACACTAGGAGAAGCACATCAGATCATAGTGGAAGAAAATAGCAGAGCATAGTGAAAAAGCATGCGAAAACATAGCATAGAAAACACAGTAGAAGAATATACAAGAACATGGTATAGAAAACACAGTAGAAGACATGCGTGGTAGAAAAGAAGACATAAGAACATAGTACAACCAAATACACACAAAGAAAAGAAAAGGAAATGTCAGAGAAATAATTTAAGTTTTTCATAAAACCCTAAACCTGCAAGAAGCAATTTTTGAAAGAAAAATTAGGGAAAACGTTTGAAAATTCAAGTAGAGCACAGACATGTAACAAATCTAAAAAAAATAGAAAACCTCGAATAGCTAGTATTTCAGAGGAACCCTAGAATGAGAAGGTCTTGGAAAAAGTCTAATCTAAGTCGGATAAGTTAGAACCAGGCTCGAAATACTTTGGATATGCCGGAGCAAGGCCGGAGCAACCATGGAAACTTGAATCGGCGAAGATTCGAACGGATACCATCGAAGTCAGACCTCGAAACATCGAACACCATATGTTCTGGTGCATAGGGAGGTGAGTATAGGCTATCCATGGCCTGGGAAGCCATGGATTCCGGTGAGTTTAGGGTTGAAAGTGGTAGAAGGCGATTAGGGTTTTGAGAGAGTTCGAGATAGTTAGAGAGGAGAGGGATTTCAGAGGCGGCTGAGAGAAGATAATGAGTTAGGGTTAGGGGTCTGGGCGGATTAAAAAAGGTAAGGAGTGATCGTGGCCATTGATCAAAATGATCAATGGCCTACATTGAAACAAGGGGCCAGGCGATTTAATTGGTTGTGTCGGGGGTCGGATTAAAATTAAAATTGGGCTGGGTAATTAGGGGTTTAAGATTGGGTCAATTTAAGGGTCAACTTTGTCTATAATTGAAACAAATTGGGGCTATATATTAAATATCTAGTTTTTCCCTTTTACTTTTAGAAAAATAGTAAAAAAACGATTTTGAAATTAAATTAGAAGTACTGAACCAATTTATAATACCTAAATATTAATTTAAAAATATTGGAACCAATTTTATAATTATAAAATGCTATTAAATCTTAAAGTAGGCGAAAGTTGCAATTACATGCAATTTGGCTTTTTAAATACCAAATAAATTTGTAAAATATATATAAAAAATACCTTAACTATATTTTGGTATAAATATGGAAAATAAAATAAATTATTCACCAAGATGATAATTTTGGGAATAATCATTGATTTTTGTACTGCTAAAAATGGATAATAAATTGATTTAAAAATATTTAAAAATTAGTAAAAATGCCAAAACTCCTAGCTATGTTTATATATGCATATATATATGCTATTTTGAAAGTATTTTGTATATGAAAGTTATATAGAAAAAAATTGGGAATCAACACCTTTCCACTAACCATCCCTAATAGTTATTACAAATTATTACAGACCAAAATGAATCGAAAAGAAAGAAAAGTAAAATTACATCAGAAGTTCCAGCTACAACCAAACTGCCTAATTCAGACTCAAAGTCTAACAATATGAGATAAACCAACTTCCAGGATCAGATTTCCAAAAGTCTTTCTCATCCTTTGGGAGTGTCAAAGTTCCAAGGAGCTTCATGAACTCTAGGCAATGCTTGTCGACGCCCCCTTCTTCTCACGAAATCGGGTTTACGACATTTGGGAAGACAACTCTATTCCAGTTTGGGAATTGTGTTTTTGGAATTGAAGAGTCGCCACTAAATGATTAAGTGCATTAGGACACTAAGGGTTTTGAGTTTGAAAACCAGAGTTCGGGTAAGGGCTAGAAATTATCTCGAGGGGAAGGTGTTAGGCACTTCTCAAGATCCACTAATGTGGTTCCCGATCATTTTATGTTGTGACTTTAATGTAAACAAATAAATTTACACATCATGGTTGCAAATAGGTACGTAGAAAGCACATTGAAGTCTATAATTTGTTTAAGGGAGGGTCTAAATGCACAAAATTAGTCAGGCCATTGAGTAATTAAAAGGGAATTTAGAAGGGATAATGCGATAAAATTAAGAGGAGTTTTAGGTAGTATAAAAGATAAAAATTTATTGGTATTAAACCAAGTTATATAAAGGAAAGGGGTTCCTAGGTTTACAAAGCACATGGATCATCCACACAACACCGGTAACCAATCGTACGCATATTGTTATCGTGTGATCATCGACCTTTCCCATCCCGTAAAGGTTATTTGAACATGTGAATTTGTCACGAATGCTTATTGCGTGTTATTATCCGTCCTGTCCTATATGTCCTAGAGGGTACTTAGGACCACTATTCCTACAAGGTAAGGTCTAGGATGAACCCTTAAGTTTAAAGGACAAAATACTAGGCGACATACATAACAACTAGGACTTCAGATAAAGGAGAACATACAAAGGCAAATAAGAGGCTCATATATCCCTCACAAGTAAACATGTAACTAGCACGTCTCAAACACATTTTAAGGTCTTAAAAGAATGCGAGTTTAAAGATTAATTTTAGTAGAGGGTTTAATCACAACCGAGTGATCTGAAGAGTGTTTGACATGTAGAAATACAACTAAGAAAACAGTTGAGTAAGTAAAGGTAAGGGAACTGTTAAAACATAATTTAAAAGAAAAGATATTTGAAAATATAATAGTTAATTAGAAAAGTATCAAAATAGTGTGATTCTAGGAAGAAAGGTACCAATAATTTAAGAGCTTAATAGAGCACAAGTCAGGACATTTGTGAGAATAGATACGTGATTTCAAAAAGACTTGTTTCCAAATAGAGATGGATTTTCAGTAAAAGAGTGACCTCCAGAGAGTCACAATAAGAATGAGAGTGGAAGGATTTAAATAAAAGTTGATTAGTCTTAAACTGATAAGAACATAGTTAGTCAATTCTTATTAGGGCCTAAATCTTGCCTAGGCGACGTATAGGTTGTGTAGTTATCCTAAAGGGGTGAACATGCATCTTAATCCCAGTTTTAAAGGACGCGGTCAATCAAACTTGCATTATTAGCTTAAGCATACTGGTGACGCGTTAAGCAAATTTCAACTTACTCAAAATATGAATCCTAAGTAACATGGCCTCTAATGCACGTAAAAGTCTTAAAACATGGTATCTAAATGCCAATAAAAAATGCAGCAGTAGTTTTAACAGTTATTTGTGAGTCATTAACAAGTTGTGAATATGAAATGAGTATGACAACAAACTGAAAGTAAAGAGTCTAAAATAGGATTTCTACTACATGAGATGCATGTCCTATACATGATGTCTATTGCACAAATAGGTATGTAAAGCCTTATGAGTATGTTTTCTACCCATAACTTTGAACTGAGCATGTATAACCCTAACCCATTTTCACTATAGCCCCGAATCATTCGTTTACAAATTGTTACAAACCATGATAGCTGAATTATACAATGAAAAATAAAATAAGAAGCTACTCTATAGGGAGCCTACAACCAGGCCCAATCAACCAACCTTACTTCTTTCGAGTTTCACAGCCTTGACCATTGTTTGGGTGCGACAAAGCTCTCTAAGGGCCCAATGGGGGTCCTTGGCTAATACCAGAACCCAAACAACACCAAAATGTTGAACAAGTGCAGTGTGGACTTACCAGCCTTGTGAATCAAAGTTCAATGGTTACTCTAAGGTGCCCAAGGCAATGCTTACATGAAGGGAGTAGAACCTAAACTCTAGGAGTAGTGAGAGTGTGAAAGAATTATCTTTGAAGAAATTGAGTTGAAAAACAGTTTTAAGAATGATCTATGTAGAAATAGTTTTGAAAAAGAAAAATAATGGGACAGTTTTGACAAACTTAAAACCAAAATACATCATATAGTTCTGGGCAGTAAACATAAATATGGACAAGGGAAATGGGGTAAATAGTTCACATGAAATAACACAATGACATCTAGATACCAAAGGGAAGCAATTCAAAATTTCAAACAATCACATCAGGTTTCAACCAAAAGGGCTCATGATCACATGATGAGAATGTACTGGGGCTAGGGAGTAGGAGAGAACATTCATTAAGCAAACCAGTAGGCATGGTAGTTGCAATAAGAACATCAGAACCATAAGTATAAGCATAGAAGAAACAAAATGAATTACAACATGTATAAAAGCATATTGTTCTGGATGTTATAAATCATATAGAGGACATACCAGTCAAGGATGAGATAGTGTAGAGTAGTAGTGTGCAAACCAAACAATCAACAATGTATAGGGCAGTAGAAGCAGCCCCTAAAGATCACTCAGTCTTGTCTTTCAGCCGACTGAATAATCATTAATCAACAGGAAAGTGGGAGAGGATGTGTAGAAAAAACAAGAAAGAACACTGAGGGAGTTCAGAGCAATGAGCTTTGTGTGTTCGTATGTGTGTGTTTGTGATGTGCAATGTATCCGTGTATCAGTGTGTAATACAAAAGAGAATGGGGGTACTTATAGATCTCAAATTAAGTGGAAAATAAGGTAATACATATAGACTGATCATAGTTATGGAAATAATACCAATTAGAATAATTTAAAAACTCGGACTTCCTTCAATTAAGGAGTGCTGGTTCAAACGGATACAAATTGTGTCAATAAGGAAAATTATTATTTGCAAGACTGATATTTCCATAATAGGAGTAATAAAAGTGTACTGAATATTTCAAGTAAGGAAAATATAAGGACAACATATTGTACACACAAATTAATTCAAAGAATCACGGATGAAATTGAAAAATCACAGGGAATCAGTACTAAGTAAGGAGAGTATTTCACAAATAAGGAAGTGATTCAAAAAATCAGTGTAAATTTGTTTAAGGAAAACATATACAAATTCAGGGATTAGAAAAGATGCTCAAAATCAGCAGGGCATTTGATAAACGATGAACAATTAAACCTATAGAACCCAATAGGCATGAAAATCAGAGAACTCTAACAGAATCAATAGAAGGCTTGAACCCTAATAGCAAAAATTAAAACGTGGAACTTGGAGAATAAACAGAAAATCACACCAAAAGTAACATAACAAAAACGTAAACACATAATACTAAAAAAAATCAGAAGATATAGTGATTTCGAAAGAGGTTCAGAAACCCTAGTTTTTAGAAGAAGAACAAAAACGTTGAAAACTTGAACAATCGCAAAGATCGAGTAGAGAGTAGTGCAAAACACAAAAGAACATGTTGAAAATTGTTTAAAAAGACAAAATTTTAAGATAAAATTAGGGTTTTGTAACAAACCAGTGAGAGGTAAGGAACCTGGCTGTGAAACTCGTTAATAATGGTGCTTGTAGCACCATCGAACCATAAACCATCGGAGAAAAGTCAGAGATAAGCCAGGCAGAACCTCCGATGACCATCTTGTATGGTGGAGGTTCCTGGAGTCTCGAAGGTAGAGGGAATCAATAGGACAAGGTTTCACGGTGGCTGGTGGTTGAGGAAAGTCAGGCTGGAGGTGGTCGGAGAGGCGGTGGAATCATCGGAGACGAGAGAGAACCGGAAGGTTCTAGAAAGAAGGGAGAGCAAGAGTCAGTGTAGAGAGAGAGAGAGAGATACCGTCTCTGAAGGGGGGGGGGGTTATTGAATTTAATTTTGGTAACAAAACCTGGGCCGTAGATCTCACTTGATCAACAGCTCAGATTAGATTAAAACTGGACTGAGTTATTAAATGGGTATGGGTCGGGTGATTTGAGGGCTGGGTTGGGGATTTTGGGTTGAAATTGGGGGTTCAATTTGTGGTTATAATTGAAATGTAAAGGGTTATAATTGAAATGAACGAGGCTAAATGTTAAACAGCCGTTTCTTTCCTTTTTATTTTAATAAAAAATAGTTAAATTACTTTTAAAACCCAATTAAAGCACTAAATTTGTTAATAACATGTAAATATTAATTTAAAAATAGTGGGAGCCGTTTTGCAATTGTAAAATACAGTTAATCGAAAAATAGGCTATAATTGTAATTATATCAATTTAGCTTTTAAAATACCAAATATATTTTATAAAAATATACAAAAATTACCTTAATTATACCTTGGTGTAAATACAAGAATAAAAATAAATTATTCACAAAAATGATAGTCTGGAAATAATTATTCAATTTTGTATTATTAAAATAGATAGCAAATTAATTTTAAAAAAAATATTTAAAAATAAGAAAAAAATACCAAAACTTTTGGGCATGCTTATATATGCATGTACATACTATTTTGAGAACATTTTGAGTATATAAAATACATAGGGAAAAATTGGGTATCAACAGCTGCACCTCCTTACCCGGGAAGGATGAATGAGTTATCGGGTAAAGATATGATGACCAATTTTAACCGAGAGAAACGACTTGCAAATACTTTGATCGAGCTTTAGATTCTGAGCTTCCTACATATCCTTTATTTTACAGGAATCAGGTCATATGTAGTTCGAGATACATCGACGGAGTATGCCGATGGAGGTTTTTGAAGAGATTGACGCAATATTTAGGCTGTGAAGCGTGGTGAGGAACTGATGGGTTGCGAGAACCAAATAGAGATTGCTCCTGGTGTAATGGCCGTTGCCAGCTGATGTACCTGCAATTGAATAACACAAACATATCATGCAGAATTTATACGTGATGCAAGTTCCCGTTGGACCATGAATGTTGTCTTTGGACGGTTAGGATGACGTCCTCAGACCATGACGTCCTGGGCTATGAAGCTCATGATAAATGATTCGCTGGCTATGAAATGATGTTCTCGAGCCATGATAATGGTGCCTCCGAACCATGATGCCTTTGAATAATGATGTGTAGAATATAAAGCGGGGTTCTCAGGCCATGGCATAGGGTTCTCGGGCTATGAAGATGGTGACTCTGGACAACGATGCCATTGGATGGTTGGTGGTATTTCAACACATGAAATGTAAGATATGGCGGTATTTCAGCCGATGCAGTGCAAGATTTGGCGGTGTTTCAGCCAATACAGAGAATTAAATAAAGCTAGTGATGTTTCAGCAGATGTAGAAGATATAAATGGCAATATTTTAGCCGACAGAAATTTAAATAAAACTTGTGATGTTTCAGCCGATGTAGAAAATGTAGATGGCAATATTTCAGCCGACAAAAATTTAAATAAAGATGGCGATGTTTCAGCCGACGGAGAAGATATAAATGGCGATATTTCAGGCGACATAAATTTTAATAAAATTGGCGATATTTCAGCCGATGTAGAAAATGTAGATGGCGATATTTCAGCCGACATAAAGCATAAGTATAGATGAAAATGGGGACTTAAACATAACAATCAATCTTTCAGCCGATATCCAGAATTAAATAAAGTTGTTGATATTTCAGCTGATAAAGAAGGATAAATATAAGTGGTGATATTTCAGCCGATATGAGGAATTCGAACAAAAATTGGCGATGCTTCAGCCATGCAAGATTAAAATAAAGCTGGCAGTATTTCTGCCGATGCAAATGAGAGGTGGTGATATTTTAGCCATGCAGCATGGAGACAGTGCTTAGTCTCGGAAAGCAGAAATGTGGCCTTATGCAATGCAAGGAAATGCGGGATGGAGGTAGTGCTTAACATCGAAAGGCAATAAGGTAGCCTCATGCAATGCAAGGAAATGTAGGATGGAGACAACTCTTAGTCTCGGAAGGCAGAATGGTAGCCTTATGCAATGCAAGAAAATGCAGGATGGAGACAATGCTTAGTCTCGGAAGGCAGAAAGGTAGCCTTATGCAATGCAAGGAAAAGCAGCATGGAGGCAGTGCTTAGTCTCGGAAGGCAGCAATGTAGCCTTATGCAATGCAATAAATAAAGACGAAGAGTAAGGAAATCTCTTAGCTGAGAGGTGATGCTGACAGTTAATCGTCCTTGTTGTTGCTGGGGATGTTGTGTGCGAATAACGCTAGTAAAATAGGTGATGATCCTGAGAATTGTATTCCTGAAAAGTGTGAGCTTGTAATCGTATCCGATGATTCTATGTTTATTTGGGGTGCCTGCATTCAAAGAAAGTTTGTGAGTTTTGTCACGGGGGAAGGTTAGTTCGTTTTCCCTCGGACTACGCTCGTCCTACTTGGCTCTTACTTTCATTGGGGTAGTGTTGCTAACAAAGCAGTTCTGACAGTATCCATGCATGATTTGGTAGCATAATTTAAAAGACGACGTGAATAGGTAATAGATAACAAAAAAAAATGATTTTCTTTTTACAAGGACCAACGATTGCGACATAGTTAAAGATATTACAACCTCTTTTGCTCCGAAATTTTGACTGTCCTCCTCAAAATTTTGCCCCAGTTTACTGGGTTGGTGCCTCTAATAGCTGCGCGTGATGATTGGCAAAGATCAACTTCAGAATTTTGAGTGTCCTCCTCAAAATTCTGCCCCAGTTTCCAATGTCGGAGGGAAATGAAAATTTTATTGAATTGTGACCGAACCCATAGGGATACCTACGTATCCCCTCTTAAACGGGAATCAGGTTAGGCGTAGTTGAAATTACATCATAAAGGAATCATAATTGTTACACATAGTATCTCTTTACTGCATCTGAATTGATCGAGTTCAGCCAAACTTCTCCGTCCATTTCTACGAGTATGAGGGCTCCTCCGGTTAGAACCCGATGAACCATGTACGGACCTAGCCAGTTGGGAGAAAATTTTCCTTTGGATTCATCTTGGTGCGGAAAAATCTTCTTCAATACTAACTACCCTGGCACGAACTATCTTGGCATGACTCTCTTATTGAAGGCTCTGGTCATTCTATTCTAATAAAGCTGACCATGGCCAGCTGTATTTAGTCTTTTCCCATCTATAAGGGTTAATTTCTCATAGCGACTCTTTACAAATTCTGCATCTTCATGTTCTGTTTACTGCATAATTCTCAGGGAGGGAATCTCTACTTCAGCTGGGATGACTACCTCGGTACCGTAAACCAACATATAAGGAGTCGCCCCAGTTGATGTGCAGATGGTGGTACGGTACCCAATAGAGAAAATGATAGCTTCTCATGCCATTGCTTGTGTTTTTCTATCATTTTCCTTAGTATCTTTTTTATGTTCTTGTTGGCTGCTTCTACAGCTCCATTCATCTAAGGTCTGTAGGCTGTAGAATTCTTGTGCTTGATCCTGAAGGTTTCGCACATCGCTTTCATCAAGTCTCTATTGAGATTGGAACCGTGATCAGTGATGATTGACTCTGGGACACCAAATTGGGAAATGATACGGTCGCTGACAAAGTCTGCCACAACCTTCTTAGTTACTGTCTTATACGATGCTGTTTTAACCCATTTGGTGAAATAATCAATTGACACTAGAATGAACTTATGTCGTTTGATGTGGCAGGCTCGATAGGTCCAATGACATCCATCCCACAAACGGCGAATGACCATGGTGAGCTTGTTGCATTGAGCTCATTTAGAGGCACCTTTATCATGTCTGCATGAATCTGGCAACGATGGCATTTCTGAACATACTCGATGTAGTCTGTCTCCATGGTCATCCAAAAGTAACCAACTAGGAGTATTTTCTTGGCTAAGACAAAACCATTCATGTGCGGGCCGCAGGACTCTGCATGAACCTCCTCCAACAACCTGGATGCCTCATTTGCCTCGACACACCTCAGTTATCCCAAATCGGGAGTCCTCCTGGACAGGATTCCTCCGTTGTGGAAGAAGTGATTAGACAATCTCCACAGTATGCTCTTTTGAGTAGCGTTTGCAGGTTTAGATACTCTCCTATTGACAAATATTTCTTAATGTCATGGAACCATGGTTTTTCGTTTGCTTCTTCCTCGACATGGGCACAGTAAGCAGGTTGATCTTGGATTTTTGCCAGAATAGGATCAAAGAAGTTCTTATCTGGATGCTGAATCATGGATGATAGAGTGGCCAATGCATCAGCGAACTCATTTTGAACTCTGGGGACATGCTGAAATTCTGTCTTTGTAAACCTCTTCCTCGACTCTTGTACATAACGCAACTATGGGAGTATTTTGGAGTTCTTGGTTGCCCACTCTTCTCGAAACTGATGTATGAGCAAGTCGGAATCCCCGATCACTAGTAACTCCTGAACGTACATGTCAATGGCTAATTTGAGCCCCAAGATGCAGGCTTCGTACTCGACCATGTTATTGGTGCACGGGAACCTGAGTGCGGCAGACACCGGATAGTGTTGACCTGTTTCTGATACCAGAACTGCTCCTATGCCAACTCCCTCAAAGTTTGCTGCTCCGTCGAAAAATATTCTCCAGCCATCATAGGATTCTGCAATGTCCTCTCCTATGAGAGAGACCTCCTCATCGGTAAAATACATCTTTAGAGGCTTGTATTCTCCGCCTACGGGGTTCTCGGCAAGAAGATCAGCTAATGCTTATCCTTTGATTGCTTCTGAGTCACGTAGACAATATCAAACTCACTCAACAAGATTTTCCATTTGGCTAGCTTGCTCATGGCATGGGCTTCTGAAAGATGTACTTTAGTGGATCCATCCTTGATATGAGATAAGTTGTATAGACACAGAAATAATGCCTCAACTTTTGGGCTACCCAAGTCAGAGCACAACAAGTGCATTGTAGCAAGGAATACCCGGCCCCGAATAGGGTGAACGTATTGCTGAGATAGTAGATGGCTTGCTCCTTTTTCCCCATTTCATCATGTTTTCCTAAAACACAGCCGAATGCTCTATCCAGCACTACAAGGTAGAGCAATAGTGGTCTGCCTAGTTCGGGCGAGACTAGGACTGGCGGTGTTGACAGGTATTCTTCGATTATGTCGAAGGTCTTTTGACAATCATCAGTCCATTTTGATGCAGTGTCCTTCTTCAACATCTTAAAGATTGGTTCACAAACGACGGTGGACTGGGCTTTGAACCGACTAATGTAGTTGAGTCTCCCAAAGAAACTCATAACCTCTTTCTTGTTCTTTGGAGGTGGTAATTCTTGAATGGCTTTGACCTTTGATAGGTCAAATTCTATTCCCCATGGACTCACGATGAACCCAAGAAGTTTTCCAGCTGGAACCCCGAATGCACACTTGGCGGGATTCAGCTTCAGGTTATACCTTCTCAATCTGTTGAAGAACTTTCTTAAATCTTCCATGTGGTCAGTGGCTTTCTTGGAATTGATGATGACATCATCTATATACACCTCCATCTCTTTGTGTATCATGTCATGAAAAATAGTAGTCATGGCTTTCATGAAAGTGGCCCCATCATTCTTTAATCCAAATGGCATCATCTTGTAACAATACATCCCCCATGGTGTAATAAAAGTCGTTTTCTCTGTATCTTCTTCTTCCATCCATATCTGATGGTACCCATCAAAACAATCGACAAATGACTGCTACTCGTGCTTAGCGCAGTTGTCAATTAGGATGTGTATGTTTGGCAGTGGGAAGTCATCTTTCGGAGTGGCCCCGTTGAGGTCCCGATAGTCGATAGAGACTCTGACCTTCTCGTCCTGCTTTGGTACTGGAACAATGTTGGCTAACCATGTCGGGTACTCCACTACCCTGAGGACCTTGGCTTTGACTTGTTTGGTAACTTCTTCCTTGTTCTTCAAACTTATGTCTAGCTTGAACTTTCTGAGTTTCTATTTTACAGGCGGACATGTAGGATCTGTTGGAAATTTGTGAGCTATAATAGATGTACTGAGACCGGTCATATCATTATATGACCAAGCAAATATGTCCTCATATTCTTTTAAGAACTCCGTGTACTCTTCCCTTTCTGATGGTGAAAGGTGAACACTGATGCGTGTTTCCTTGACATTCTTTGCATCCTCAAAGTTGATGACCTTAGTCTCATCCAGGTTAGACTTGGGTCTATTCTCAAAGTCCTCAACCTCTTTAATGACCTCTTCTGGCATTTCATCCTCTTCTAAGTCTATATCCATTTGTTGCGTTACCTCGTTGCATGTCACATTCATTGGTTCATCAAGATAAGTAATAGTAATGCTATGTAAAGTAAAGTAAATGGCAGAGAAAATAAATAATAAGAGCGAGACTTATATAAGAAACTGAAATGCTTTGATAAATGCCAAAATTGTTTTGAACATCGTAGCTCTTTTTAAAATATAGAGATAATACTTGAAAGGAAATCAACTAATAAAAAAGTAAAAAAATTCATAGTGTTTTGTTGCCTTGCTACTCCGAAGCTCTCCGGGCCTTGGTGGTTGTAATGGACCAATTGTTGAGGTGTTTTCCTTGGCTCACCGCTTGTATGGAAGGGCCTACCTCCCCTTCCTCCTTGAGAATGACGTTAGAGTCCATATCGTCATCTTCCAAGAATAGGTTCTTCATTGTTGCCAATGTTTCATCTTCCTCTGGCCCATATATGATGTCGGCTGGCTGTAAAGTTTGTTCCAAGAAGGGTATCGGGTGATCTAGCGGATAGTAAGAGTCAGGCCATGGTGGCGACCGGTTCCTGAATTCTTGCCAAGTGTATCTATACCCTAACCCAAAAGTGGTGCCATGCTTATTCAGTTTGATAGGCTTGGTGATTACCTGGAGGTTCTTGCCGAGCCCTTTGCCAGGTTCATACCCGCTCCAATTCAGTATACGCTCTATCTTGTTATCCCACCATCGAACCATAAACTATCGGAGAAATGAGGGGTTTGGGGGNGGGGGGGGGGGGGTTATTGAATTTAATTTTGGTAACAAAACCTCGGCCACTGATCTCACTTGATTAACGACTCAAATTAGATTAAAACTGGATCGAGTTATTAAATGGGGTATGGGTCGGGTGATTTAAGGACTGGGTCGGGGATTTTGGGTTGAAATTGGGGGTTTAATTTGTGGTTAAAATTGAAATGTAAAGGGGTTATAATTGAAATGAACGAGGCTAAATGCTAAACAACCATTTCTTCCTTTTTTTTATTTTAATATAGTTTTAAAACCCAATTAAAGCTCTAAATTGATTAATAACATGTAAATATTAATTAAAAATAGTGACATCCATTTTACAATTGTAAAATACTATTAATCGAAAAATAGGCTATAATTGCAATTATAGCAATTTAGCTTTTAAAATACCAAATAAATTTTATAAAAATATGCAAAAAATCACCTTAATTATACCTTAGTGTAAATATGAGACTAAAAATAAATTATTCACCAAATTGATAGTCTGGAAATAATTATTGAATTTTGTATTATTAAAATAGACAACAAATTAATTTTAAAAAATCTTTAAAAATAAGGAAAAATACAAAAACTCTCGGGCATGCTTATATATGCATGTACATACTATTTTGAGAACATTTTAAGTATATTAAATACATAGGGAAAAATTGGGTATCAACAGCTGCCCCTCTTTACCCGGGAAGGATGAATGAGTTGTTGGGTAAAGATATGATGACCAATTTTGACATAGAGAAACGATTTGCAAATATTTTGATCGAGCTTTGGGTTCTGAGCTACCTACATATACCAAGTTTTACAGGAATCAGGTCATATGTTGTTTGGGATACATCGACGGAGTATGCCGATGGAGATTCTTGAAGAGACGGACGCAATATTTAGATTGGGTAGGGTGGTTAGGAACTAATGTGCTGCGAGAATCGGAGCGATATCACTCCTGTTGTAATGGTCGTTGCCAGCTGATGTACTTGCAATTGAGTAACACAAGCATATCGTGCAGAATTTAAACGTGATGCAAGCTCCCGTTGGACCATATATGCTGTCTTTGAACGGTTAGGATGACGTCCTCAGACCATGACGTCCTGGGTCATGAAGCGCATGATAAAGGATTCGCAGGCTATGAAATGATGTTCTCGGGCCATGATAATGGTGCCTCCGAACCATGATGCCTTTGAATTGTGATGTGTAGAATATAAAGCGGGGTTCTCGGGCCATGGCATGGCGTTCTCGGGCTATGAAGATGGTTCCTCCAAACAATGATGCTCTTGGATGGTTTCGCGGTATTTCAGCCCATGAAATGCAAGATTTGGCGTTATTTCAGCCGATGCAGTGCAAGAATTGGCGGTGTTTCAGCCGATACAGAGAATTAAATAAAACTAGTGATGTTTCAGGTGATGTAGAAGATATAAATAGCGATATTTCAGCCGATAGAAATTTAAATAAAACTGGCGATGTTTTAGCGGATGTAGAAAATGTAGATGGCGATATTTCAGCCGATAGAAATTTCAATAAAGCTGGCGATGTTTCAGCCGATAGAGAAGATATAAATGGCAAAATTTCACCCGACAGATATTTAAATAAAACTGGCAATGGTTCAACAGATGTAGAAAATGTAGTTGGCGATATTTCAGCCGATAGAAAGCGTAAGTATAGATGATGATGGGGATTTAAACATAACTGACGATCATTCAGCCGATACCGAGAATTAAATAAAGTTGGCGATATTTCAGTAGAATAAGAAGGATAAATATAAGTGGCGATATTTCAGTCGATACGAGGGATTCGAACAAAAATTGGCGATGCTTGAGCCATGCAAGATTTAAATAAAGCTGACTGTATTTCAGCCAATGCAAATGAGAGGTGGCGATATTTCAGCCATGCAGGATGGAGACAGTGCTTAATCTCGGAAGGCATAAAGGTAGCTATATGCAATGCAAGGAAATGCGGGATGGAAGTAGTGCTTAACCTCAGAAGGCAGAAATGTATCCTCATGCAATGTAAGGAAATGCAGGAGGGAGACAGTGCTTAGTCTCGGAAGGCAGAAAGGTAGCCTTATGCAATGCAAGGAAATACAGGAGGGAGACAGTGCTTAGTCTCGGAAGGTATAAAGTTAGCCTTATGCAATGCAAGAAAATCCAGGATGGACACAGTGCTTAGTCTCGAAAGGCAGAAAGGTAGCATTATGCAATGCAAGGAAATGCAGGATGGAGGCAGTGCTTAGTCTCGGAAGGCAGCAAGGTAGCCTTATGCAATGCAATAAATAAAGGCGAGGAGTAATTAAATCTCTTAGCTGGGAGGTGATAGCTGACAGTTAATCGTCCTTGTGGTTGTTGGGGATGTTGCATGCGAATAGCATTAGGAAATGGGTGATGATCCTGAGAATTGTATTCCTAAAAAGTGTGATCTGTTGGCAATTTGTGAGCTACAATAGATGTACTGAGACCGATCATATCATCATATGACCAGTGAAATATCTCCTCATATTATTTTAAGAACTCCGTGCACTCTTCCCTTTCTGACGGTGACAGGTGAACATTGATGCACGTTTCCTTGACATTCTCTGAATCGCCCAAGTTGCGGACCTTAGTCTCGTCAATGTTAGACTTAGGTCTATTCTCAAAGTTCTCAACCTATTTAATGACCTATTCTAGTATTTCATCATCTTTTGAGTCTATGTTAGTTTGTTGCGTTACTCGTCGCATGTCACATTCGTTGGTTCATCAAGATAAGTAATAGTATTGCTGTGTAAAGTAAAGTAAATGGCAGAGAAAAGAAATAATAAGAGCGAGACTTATATAAGAAACTGAAATGCTTTGATAAATGCCAAAATTGTTTTGAACATTGGAGCTCTTTTCAAAATTTAGAGATAGTACTTGAAAGGAAATCAACTAATGAAAAAGTAAAATAATGCATAGTGCTTTGTTCAGCCTTGCTACACCAAAGCTCTCCGGGCCTTGGTGGTTCTGATGGACCAATTGTTGAGGCGTTTTCCTCGGCTCACCGCCTGTATGGAAGGGCCTTCCCCCCTCCCCCCCTTCCTCTTCGAGAATGATGTGACAGTTCATATTGTCATCTTCCAAAAATAGGTTCTTCATTGCTACCAATATTTCATCTTCCTATGACCCATACACGATGTCGGCTGACTAGAAAGTTTGTTCCAATCGGGGTATCGGGTGCTCTAGCGGATAGTAAGGGCTGCTCCATGGTGGTGACTAGTTCCTGAATTCTTGCCAAGTGTATCCATACCCTAACCCGAAAGTGGTGACATGCTTCTTCAGTTTGATAGGCTTGGTGATTCCCAAGAGGTTCTTGCCAAGCCCTTTGCCAGTTTCATACCCGCTCAAATTCAGTATACTATCTATCTTGTTATCCCACCACTTATCTTTGTCCACGGCGTTGACTCGCTCAATACGGTAGAAGGTTTCACCTCCTAGTTTCCTTCTTCCTTCAATTGTCGGGATGGTTTGATAACTGTAGATGGAGTTACTCCCGTCACCATGAATAATCACCTCTTGGTGATTCCACTCAAACTTCAGTGCCTAGTGCATGGTTGAGGCTACGACTCCAACGACGTGGATCGAAGGTTGTCCTTGTAGTAAGTTGTAGGATGTTGGGATGTCTATTACTTAAAAATCAACATCAAACCAAGTTGGCCCCATTTGTAAACATAGACTGATCTCCTCAATCGTGTACCTTTGGGAGCCATCAAAAGCTTTGACGTTGATAGCCCCATCCTTGATTTCATTCAGACTTTTCCCTAATGTTCTTAGGGTCACCAGTGGACAAATGTTGAGGCTGGATCCTCAATCAATCAATATCCTAGTGATGAAATAGTCCTCACATTGCACAGTGATGTGCAACACTTTGTTGTGGCCTAAACCTTCAGGGGGCAACTCATCCTCGTGGTAAGTGATCTTATGACACTCCAATACGTACCCAACCATGTTTTCCATGTCTCCTCCAGTGATATTGTTGGGTACGTATGCCTTGCTCAGTATGTTCATCAGGGGGTTCTTGTGTGTCTCGGAGCTCTACAGTAGATCTAGAATGGAGATTTATGCTGGTGTTTTATTTAATTGGTCGACAACTATGTATTCGTTTGCCTGTATATTCTGCCAGAGATCATCGGGCCAGATTTCAATAAGCCGTCCAAAGGACTATTTAGTTGATTCAACCCAATGCTCTGGAGTATAAATCCTGCTGATCCTTATCATACCATGTGCTGCAATCACTTCTCCAGACCTATTTTTCCCCTTCGTTCTTGCCTCGGTGGTGTAATCCCAAGGTATGGCCTCTGTATGGAACAATGTTACGGCTGACATCGCTAAGAGAATGTGCACTCTCATTTTGGGTGGCAATACAACAACTTTGAATGGTACTTTCGGAGATCCAAATTCCACCTCAATTGGCTCTGTGGTCCTTTTGGATGATGGTGTTTCAAGCTCGAGTGGCATGGACATGTTTACCTCAGCATTCCCAGAGGGTTGGATCTGGACTACAATTGGATTTAGTGTGACGGCTAGTTTCTTGGGCTCGTCACCTTCGACAATTAATCCAATTGAACTCTTGGGGTCCCAATCATCTTCTACTTCGATCATATGCACACCACCACCCTTATGATCAGGCAAGGGATTGTTGCAAATGTTAGGAGTAGGTTCCTTGGCCACGATGATTTTATTGTCAATTAGAGCTTGGATTTTGTCTTTCAGAGATCGGCACTCATCAATGGCATGTCCTTGCATGCCGGAATGGTATGCACAGGTTTTGTTTGGATTGACCCACTGGGAAGGATTATCTAGAGTTATGGCAGGGATTGGGGTAATGTAAACGGCTGCTTTGGGTCTTTCATATAGTTGGTCGATTGGCTTGGCGATGGCAGTGTATTGCCTGGGCGGTTTGCGATCAATGTTAGGGCGTGGCCTGATGAAGTTTGGGCGGGCGAGAGGTGATTGGTAGTGAGCTTTATAGACTTGGTAGACAGGTGCAGGTTGGGAATATCTTGGTGAGGTAGGTTGATATGTGGGGAAGGGGGATGATTGGTACGTAGGTGACGGAATTTGGTAAGAGGGCGGAGGTGCTTGGTAGTTGGGGATAGGCTTGTATGTGAGAAGGGGTACCACAATCGTTCCCTAGTAGATTTCGCACCGGTTCGAGGTAAGTGGCTTGTCTAACCTTGTGTGGGGGACTTCGTCCTTTAGGATGTGATAATTTGTAATTGAATGCCTTGTACGTGATGTAACGAGCGCGTACTTGAGCTAATTGTTGAAACCCAAATTTTTACTTAAATACTTGAATTGGATTTTCTTTCATATTTGCATCATCCTACTTGCTATTATTGCATGTTCTAGTATAGAAGAGCATGTTTAATTGATCCAAGTTGCCTAATTGTTTAAATTGCCTTAACTGTGACTACGTGGAGCATGTTAGGCCAATATTATTTGTTGCCTTGTATTTTTGTACTTCAATTTCTGAATATTTCTCTTATTGGTTGCGCATTTACATTTGGGCTACGGATGAGGGATTTCGGGAGCTTTCCCCACCTTGTTTGTTTACTTTGGGACTACGTGTTTGATTCTCGAGAGATCCCCCTGCACTTTTACTTTGGGACTACGGGACGGTATCCCTGGAGATCCACCTGCACTATTATTTTGAGACTACGGGATGGTATCCCGGGAGATCCCCTCCACATTGATGATTGGACTACGGGACGGTATCTCGGGAGATCCTTTGATATTGATATGAGAATTGTACTACAGGACGGTATCCCGGGAGATCCATTGGACAGTTGAGGAAAGGGCTACAAGACGGTATCCTGGGAGACCCTCGTTGGTATTCTTGCAATTTAGCTGTACTTGCTCTGCATTTCTGTTTTGTCTTGTAGTATTATATTTCATTGATCTGTCTTATCACACTTCTGCGTTCATTAGTTTTCGTTAGATTTCAACACTGTTAATAATTTGCTACTGTATTATTTTTGTTTTAGTAGGGCGACCTTTCCTCGTCACTACCCAACCGAGGTTAGGCTTGGCACTTACTGAGTACTGCTGTGGTGTACTCATGCCTCTTCTGCGCATGTTTTTCCTGTGCAGATCCAGGTACCTCTACGCAGGCGCATTAACAATAGTTACAGGGAGTATTTTCGGAGACTTAAGGTATATCTACCGCATCCGCAGACCGGAGAGTCTCCCTCTCACTCTACCCTCTAGTTAGCTAGATGATATTCTGTTTTTCCTTGATATAGACATTTCCAGATTATTAGAGCAGTATTATGTTTCATTCTTAGTCTGTGTTGCCCATGTATATCTGGGTCTTTGGGATAGTTTCATATTTATAAAGTGTTAAAGTGTATGTGCCAGGCGACAACTTATACATTATTCATGTTATTTAGTTTTGATTATAAATTTCGCAAATGTTGTTACTTCCACAATGTGTTAGGCATACCTGGCCGCGAAGACTAGGTGCCGTAATGATGTGTTCACACATGGTGAACTAGGGTCGTGACAAGTTGGTATCAGAGCTCTAGGTTCATAGGAGTCACGGGACACATGCTAGTTTATTAGAGTCTCGCTGATCATTACGGAGACGTCCGTATTGATCTACTAGAGGCTATGTAACTGTTTAGGAAAAAATCTTCATTTCTTTTGAATTCCTTGTCGTGCGATATTTTGACACCAATTCTAAACTTCTACCTTCTATTCTCTCACAGATGGTGAGGACACGTGCTACACGAGATGACCAAGCACCCGCGCCCCCTGCTGCTGCCGTCAGAGGCTAGGGCCGGTGCCGGGCTAGAGGTCGAGGACGCGCCCGAGGTGCAGCCATAACACCCGCACGCGTCGCCACTGTGGTACCGCCAGTAGATCTAGTTGGAGCACATGCCCCTAGTACACCTACTACAACTACTACTACTCCAACGCTCCAGGAGACCCTGGCTCAGTTCATGAGCATGTACACTACTTTGGCTCAGGCGGGGTTGCTTTCCTTCGTTGCAGCCATATCTCAGGCCGGAGGAGGGGCCCAGACTCCTTCAACCCGCACTCCTAAGCAGAGAGTGACAATGGAGCAGGTTCCAGAGGTTATTCCTATAACGCATGCAGCACAAGTACAACCCAGGGATGGGTTAGCTGTCTCAAAGGACGAGCAGCGCAGGCTAGAGAGGTTCAAGAAATATGATCCCCAGTGTTTAGTGACCTAGCTTCAGATGACGCCTTGGTATTCATGGAGGAGTGTCATCGCATTCTTCGTACTATGGGCATAGTGGAGTCTAGTGGGGTTTCCTTCACCGCCTTTCAGCTTCAAGGAGCCACCTATGATTGGTGGCGTACTTATGAGTTGGATAGTCCAGTTGAGTCTGTCACACTGACTTGGACCCAGTTCTCTGACATATTTATGAGGGAGTTTTTTCCCTGGAGCCTCAGGTATTCATGGCGCGCGAAGTTTGAGAGTTTGCGCCAGGGTGCTCTGATAGTCTCAGAGTATACCATCTGTTATACCAGGCTGGCCAGTCCACAGTTCGGGAGAGAGTGTGGAGGTTCATCGAGGGTCTTATTCTGCCCATCTGGTCTAGCATGGCTTGAGAGTTAGAGATGGATATTCCTTACCAGCAGGTAGTGAGTATTGCTAGGCGGATTGAGGGTATGCTCGCTAGGGAACGAGGGGAGAGGGAGGCCAAGAGGTCTCGAGAGTCGGGTCACTACTCTGGTGCTCGTACTTCATCAGTCGGTCGTTATGGTAGGGGTTATTTTGGTTGCCATGTTCATTCAGCCTTGCCAGCATCCGGTAGTACTCCAGCTCCACCAGCACCTCAGGAACCTTATTATGCGTCTCTAGTTTCTAGCGCACCTCATGCGCGGGGTACTTCCAGAGGTCAGTCTAGCGGACCTAGCTCCAGTCAGTCACAACCACCACGTCCTCCCAGAGCATTCTTCGAGTGTGGCGATACACGTCACTTGGTTAGGGACTGCCCCAGACTTGGTAGGGGTGCATCTTCACAGACTGCTCAGCCACAACGTGCTTCTCAGAGTTCTCAGGCTATGGTTCTAGCTCCCACTACTGCCCCACCTGCCCAGCCAGCCAGGGGCGGAGGCCGGGGAGATAGAGGTCGCCCTCATGAGAGGGGTTAGGCAAGATATTATTGCATTCCTGCTCGCACCGAGGTGGTTGCCTCCGATTTTGTCATCACAGGTACTATTATGGTTTGTGATAGAGAGGCATCAGTTCTATTCGATCTCGACTCTACTTATTCATATGTGTCCTTTTATTTTGCTTCACATTTAGGTATGCCTCGGGATTCTTTGAGTGCCCCCGTTTATGTTTCTACTCCTGTGGGAGATTCTCTTGTTGTGGACCGCATGTATCGGTCGTGTTTGGTCACTATTTGTGGTTTTGAGACCAGGGCTGATATATTACTACTCGGTATGGTTGACTTTGATATTATTCTGGGCATGAACTGGTTGTCGCCCCATCATGCTATTCTTGATTGTCACGCCAAGACCGTGACGCTGGCTATGCCAGGTGTTCAACGTATTGAGTGGAGTGGTACCTTAGATCATACTCCCAGCAGGGTTATTTCGTTCCTTAAAGCTCAATGTATGGTTGAGAAGGGGTGTGCTGCTTATTTAGCTTATGTAAGAGATGTTAGTGTTGACACCCCTTCTATTGATTCGGTTCTAGTGGTTTGGGATTTCCCCGATGTGTTTCCAGCTGATCTTCCGGGCATGCCGCCTGATAGAGATATCCATTTTGGCATTGATCTGTTGCCGGTCACTCAGCCCATTTTCATTCCCCCATATCGCATGGATCCTCCTGAGTTGAATGAGTTGAAGGATCAGTTGCAGGAATTGTTGGGTAAGGGTTTTATTCGACCCAGTGTTTCGCCATAGGGTGCCCATGTTTTGTTTTTGAAGAAGAACGACGGTTCTATGCGTATGCGCATTGACTATCGCCAGTAGAACAAAGTTACAGTGAAGAACCGATATCCTTTACCTCGTATTGATGATCTGTTCGATCAGCTTCAGGGCATGCAAACGTTTTCCAAGATTGATTTGCGCTCTGGTTACCATCGATTGAAGATTTGGGAGCCAGATATCCTGAAGACTGCCTTCAGGACTCGGTATGGTCATTACGATTTCCTTGTTATGTCTTTTGGGATCACTAATGCCCCGGCAACTTTAATGTATTTGATGCACATCGTATTCAGGCCATATCTTGATTCATTCGTGATTATTTTTATTGATGATATTCTGGTATATTCTTGGAGTTGGGAATATCATGAGCAGCACCTGAGGCTAGTTCTTCAGACTCTGAGGGAGAAGAGATTGTATGCAAAGTTCTCCAAATGTGAGTTCTGGCTGAGTTCTGTGGCATTCCTAGGCCACGTGGTGTAGAGTGAGGGCATTCGAGTGGATCCGAGGAAAGTGAAGGTCGTGCAGAGTTGGCCCAGACCCTCCTCAGCTACTGAGATCCGCAGTTTCCTTGGCTTGGCGAGTTATTACCATTGCTTTGTGGAGGGGTTCTCATCGATCGCGGCCCCTATGACAAGATTGACCCATAAGGGTGCCCCATTTCAGTGGACAGAGGAGTGTGAGGAGAGCTTCCAAAAGCTCAAGATAACTTTGACTTGAGCCCCAATCTTGATGTTCCCTACTAATTCGGGGTCCTATACAGTTTATTATGATGCCTCACGGGTTGGTCTTAGAGCGGTACTGATGCAGGACGGTAGGGTGATTGCCTACGCGTCCCGATAGTTGAAGGTTCATGAAAAGAACTACCCTATCCACGATCTTGAGTTAGCTGACATTGTCTATACCTTGAAAATATGGCGTCATTATTTGTATAGGGTGCCTTGTGAGATTTACACTGACCATCAGAGTTTGCAGCATTTGCTTAAGTAGAAGGACGTGAATATGCGTCAGAGGATATGGTTAGAGTTGTTAAAGGATTATGAAATTACTATTCTTTATCACCGGGGAAAGGACAATGTGGTTGCCGATGACTTGAGTCGCCGGGGGGAGAGTCTGGGGAGTTTGGCATATCTACCAGCCTTAGAGATACCTATGACGATGGATGTTCAAGCTTTAACTAGGCAGTTTGTGAGATTGGACCTTTCATAGCCCAGTCGGGTTCTAGCCTGTGTCGTTTCTCGGTCTTCCCTATTTGATCGCATCAGGGAGCGGCAGCTTGATGACCCTCATTTACTTGTCCTTCAGGATAGAGTTCGGCATGGTGATGCCCGAGATGTTACCATCGGGAATGATGGAGTGTTAAGGATGCAGGGGAGGATTTGTGTGCCCAATGTCGATGATCTTCGAGAGTTGATTCAACCTGAGGCCCATAGCTCGCGGTATTCCATCCATCCGGGTGCCGCGAAGATGTATCAGGACTTGAGGCATCACTACTGGTGGAGGCGGATGAAGAAGGATATAGTTTACGTGTCTAGATGCCTCAACTGCCAGCAGGTGAAGTATGAGCACCAGCGTCCGGGTGGTTTGCTACAGCAGATTGAGATCCCAGAGTGGAAGTGGGAGCATATCACCATGGACTTCGTATCTGGACTACCACGGACCATGAGGAAGTTTGATTCTATTTGGGTCATTATGGATCGGCTGACCAACTCCGCTCATTTCATACCTGTGTGCACCACTTATTCATCGGAGCAGTTGGCGGAGATTTATATCAGGGAGATCGTCCTGTTGCATGGTATTACCATTTCTATCATTTCAGATAGAGGCACTCAGTTTACATCACGATTCTGGAGAGCCGTGCAGTAGGAGTTAGGCACTCGAGTGGAGTTGAGCACGACATTTCACCCCAGACGGACGGACAATCAGAGCGCACTATTTAGATTTTGAGGGATATACTTCGTGCGTGCGTGATTGATTTTCTAGTGTCATGGGACCAATTCCTGCCACTGGCGGAGTTTGCTTATAACAACAGCTATCAGTCCAGCATTCAGATGGCGCCGTATGAGGCCTTATATGGTAGGAGATGTAGATCTCCGGTGGATTGGTTTGAGCCAGGTGAGGCCAGGCTATTGGGCACAGAGATGGTTCAGGATGCGATGGAGAAGGTTAAAGAGATTCAGGACAGACTCCGTGCAGCCCAGTATAGGCAGAAGAGTTATGCGGACAAGAAGGTTCGTGATGTGGCATATATGGTTGGAGAGCGGGTTCTGCTTCGGGTCTCGCCCGTGAAGGGTGTCATGAGGTTTGGAAAGAAAGGGAAGCTGAGTCCGAGATTTATTAGGCCTTTTGAGATCTTGAGGCGAGTTGGGGAGGTTGCTTACGAGCTAGCCTTACCTCCCAGCCTAGCCGGAGTTCATTCGGTGTTTTATGTTTCGATGCTCCGGAGATATCACGGTGACCCGTCGCACGTGTTGGATTTCAGTTCAGTCCAGCTGGACAAGGATCTATCTTATGTTGAGGAGCCAGTGGCCATTCTGGATAGGCAGATCAGAAAGTTGAGGTCAAAGAACATCGCTTCAGTGAAGGTCCAGTGGCGGGGTCAGCCGGCCGAGAAGGCGACTTTGGAGACCGGGCAGGATATGCGCAGCCACTACCCTCATCTTTTTTATACTTCAGGTATGTTCTCTATGCTCGTTCGAGGACGAACGAATGTTGAAGTGTAGGAGGATATAACGACCCGGTCGGTTGTTTTTGGAATTTACGCCCCAATCCCCCATTAACTGTTTTCCCTAAGCTCATTTCTGCTATTTTGGTTTGTCGGGACGTTCGGTATTAGGACTCGGAGTGTCTTGGGACACTTAGTCCCTAAATAAGAGCTTAAGAGTTGAAAAATGGTTTGTATTCGGAAAAGTGTGAAGACGACCTCGGAATGGAAATCTGATGGTTCCATAAGTTTCGTTAGGTGATTTTGGGGTTGGGAGCGTGTTCAGAATTAAATTTGGAGGTCCGTAGCTCATTTAGGCTTGAAATGCCGAAGTTTGAAATTTTGAGGTTTCCTGTCCAATAGTGAGTTTTTGATCCGAGGGTCGGATTGGAATTTTGGAAGTTGTTGTAGCTCCGTCATGTCGATTGGGATGTGTGCGCGCGAAATTTTAGATCATTCGGACGAGGTTTGGTTAGGTTTTTTATCGAAAGCGTATTTTGATAGAATTTGAAGTTCTTAGGCTTGAATCCTTGGTTTAATCGGGTTTCCGGTGTTGTTTGAGGTGTTTTGAGGATTGGTACAAGTTTGAATAAGGTATTAGGTGGTATTGGTGCTTTTGGTTGGAGTCCCGCGGGGGGGGGGGGTCAGTTAGAAGGAAAATTTGCAGCAGGGCTTCTGGTATTTTCGCTTGTGCGGTCTTGGAGCCATCTCAGGAGAACCGTAGAAGCGGTCTGCTTTCCGCGTAAGGGGAATCGCAAATGCGTTTATTGGTCTGCAAAAGCGGTCCCTGGCCCTTTTAGTTGATCCGCAAAAGCGGTTACTCCTACCGCAAAAGCGGATATCACTGGTCTGAAAAAGGGAAAATCTGAGGGTTTTTTTCAAAAGTGTAAAAAATCAATTGAGAGCTTGGGAGAAGGAGATTTTGAGTGGATTTTGAAGAGAAGATCATTGGGTAACATTGCTTTGATCCCTTCTAGTCATATTTCATCATTTCCTAGCTAAATCAACCATAAGAATTCAAATTCAAGGTTTAAAATTGAAAAAAATGTGTGAAACTTCTTAAACTTAATTTTGTGATTTTGAGTGGGCATTTGACCTCCGATTTGGGAGATTATTATATGGTTAGACTCGTGAGAGTACGAGAGTTCTGAAAATGTAAAAATTTATTTGATTCCGGGAAGTTGGCTAGATGGGTGTTTTGGTCATTTTACCTATTTTCGCGCCCTAACTGTAATTTAAATAGTGGAATTAGTTGTTTGCAATATTATTTATGATTTATAATTGAATTGAATAGATTTGGGCCATTTGGAGTCGGATACTCGTGGCAAGAGCATCGTTCCCTAGTTGATTTCGCACTGGTTCGAGGTAAGTGGCTTGCCTAACCTTGTGTGGAGGACTTCGTCCCTTAGGATGTGATAATTGGTAATTGAATGCCTTGTACGTGAGGTGACGAGCGTGTACTTGAGCTAATTGTTGAAACCCAAATTTTTACTTAAATACTTGAATTGGATTTTCTTTCATATTTGCTTCATCCTACTTGCTATAATAGCCTGTGCTAGTGTAGAAGAGCATGTTTAATTGATCCAAGTTGCCTAATTGTTTAAATTGCCTTAACTGTGACTAAGTGGAGCATGTTAGGCCAGTATTATTTGTTTCTTGTATTGTTGTACTTCAAATTTCTGAATATTTCTCTGATTGGTTGAGCATTTACATTGGGACTACGGATGTGGGATTCCGGGACCTTCCCCCCCTTGTTTGTTTACTTTGGGACTTCGGGATTGATTCCCGGGAGATCCCCTAACACTTTTACTTTGGGACTACGGGACGGTATCCTGGGAGATCCCCCTGCAGTTTTATTTTGGGACTACGGGATGGTATCCCGGGAGATCCCCTGCACACTGATGATTGGACTACGGGATGGTATCCCGGGAGATCCTTTGATATTGATATGAGAATTGGACTACGGGACGGTATCCCGGGACATCCATTGGACAGTTGAGGAAAGGGCTACAGGACGGTATCCTGGGAGACCCCTGTTGGTATTCTTGAAATTTAGCTGTATTTACTCTGTGTTTCTATTTTGTCTTGTATTACTATATTTCATTGATCTGTCTTATCACACTACTGCGTTGATTAGTTTTCATCAGATTTCAACACTGTTAATAATTTGCTACTGTATTATTTTTGTCTCAGTAGGGCCCTGATTTTTCCTCGTCACTACCCAACCAAGGTTAGGATTGGCACTTACTGAGTACCGCTGTGGTGTACTTACGCCTCTTCTGCGCATGTTTTTCATGTGCAGATCCAGGTACCTCTACACAGGCGCATTACCAGTAGTTGCTGGGAGCATTTTCAGAGACTTGAGGTATATATGCCGCATCCGCAGACCGGAGAGTTTCCCTCTCACTCTACCCTCTAGTTAGCTAGATGATATTCCATTTTCCTTGATATAGACATTTTCGGATGAATAGAGTAGTATTATGTTTCATTCTTAGTGTGTGTCGCCCGTGGATTTCCGGGTATTGGGATAGTTTCATATTTCTAAAGTGTTAAAGTGTATGTTCCAGGCGGCAAATGTATACATTATTCGTGGTATTTAGTTTTGATTATAAATTTCGCAAATGTTGTTGCTTCAGCAATGTGTTAGGCTTACCTGGTCGCGAAGACTAGGTGCCGTCATGACGTATTCAAAATTGGTGAACTAGGGTCGCGACAATGTGACTTTACTGCTTTCTTTACTGCTTTGTGTAATGCCTTTATTTGAAACTGACTTGTCTTTTTGTTTCCTTTTTCTTTAACGCTTTCATTTACAGTTTTTCTTCAATGCCGTCATAATTTTTAGAGCAATTATTTTAATCATTATGAATGTGAAAATACTTGACAAATTGTTTCATTTTTGTAATTGCATTTTCAACATCATAATCCACTCGTGCCAAACAAATACCATAGCAACGCTTAATGAGTGGTTGCGCTCTTCCAATATTATTACCCCTTAAATTTTGTAAAGGCATATTTACGATAAAACCAGTCGATAAG
This sequence comes from Nicotiana glauca, assembly GCA_026770625.1. Classification (NCBI taxonomy): domain Eukaryota; kingdom Viridiplantae; phylum Streptophyta; class Magnoliopsida; order Solanales; family Solanaceae; genus Nicotiana; species Nicotiana glauca. The sequence goes on from MU720631.1 coordinate 233,438, forward strand.
TGGTGCAGTCAACGGTTCCGTGCCTTTCCCTATTGAGTTATCCGGTCAAGGGTACCGGTCTAGAACCCCATAGAAACCTTATTCTATTTAAATTGTTCATGCATCACTGTCAAACTTAGTCGAGTCAGTTATGTTGTGCACATAATGACTCTTTAAGATAGCCTATCCAAAGTCCACTGGGTTCCCATGGAACCCAAACGGACAACGACATACTCTATGCATTTATTTGGAGAACTAAATGCCATTATGCTAATTATTGATTTAAATAGTCGAGTCCGGTGGGGTAAGGCATTACTGCTTTGTTTTGCAGAAAATGAGGCACGAAATCCCCAGATTCGGCATGGTAACCAAAATTCATCCAAGGTTGTTAAGCTGGTGGGAGGACCTTCATTCCAGTGATCGGGCTCTCGTCCGCAAGTATTTGGGAATCTTACCCTCCCTTTTGGAAATTCAGCCAAACGACAAAATCATAGAGGCTGTGACTTTGTTCTGGGACAGTGATAGATCAGTATTTCGATTCGGGGACCTTGAAATGACATAGTTGCTCGAGGAAATAGGTGGGTTAGCCGGTATTCCTTGGGAGACTCCAGGTTTGCTCATGCCAGAAAATTGCAAGGGTAGGAGTTTCTTCAAAATGATGAGGTTAAAGGAAAACTCAGAGTTGACTTGTTTGAAGGATTCCTATATTCCCTTCGACTACCTGTACGAGAGGTATGGTCATAGCAAATCCTACTACACCTATCAACACGAATTCACCATCACATCATTAGGGCATATCCATATGAGAGCTTTCATCTTCATGTTTTATTTCTTAGGGATGATAGTGTTTCCCATGAAGAAGGCTAGGATCCACACTAGACTAGCCATGGTCACCAAGACATTGATAGAAGGGATTGGAGAGTAGCCGTTCAGCATAGTGCCCATGATTGTTGCTGAGATCTATCGAGCTTTGGAGAACTATCAACGAGGAGCCATTCACTTTGAGGGTTGCAACTTATTACTCCAACTCTGGCTTATAAAACATCTCCAAAGGGGTCGATACCGTCGAGAGGTTCCGCGAAGGCCATGGAATGATAATATAGCCTTTCACCATCCAAAGAGAATGAACTATATGCCCGACATGTTTGCTCAGCCAGGGGATGCTCGAGGATGGGTAGAGTTGTTTGAAAACTCGAAAGAAGACAAGGTGCAATGGATGTTTGAATGGTTCCATACTGGAGAGTTCATCATCCGCTCTCGCGATGCTCCATTCCTCATACTTATTGGTCTGAGGGAAACTTATCCTTATGTCCCTCTCCGGGTCATGAGGCAGGCAGGGAGGAAGCAAGTCGTACCAATTGTCGAGAAGATGAGTCATTTCAGGGCTGATATCCAAGACGACGATAGCCCATACAAATTTCAAGCTCAACAAATATGGAACAACAAGATCATCCCTGAAAGGGGTTCCATAGAGCCTGACAGGTATCATGACAGCTAAACCTCATACTATCCAAGGTCGCTAGAAGAAGATCATGCTGGGTTAGGACAGCCCGGGTATGTTCGGGGTCACAGGGTCATCGACAAAAGGGCTGAGATATAGGTTAAGTACAATCCGTTATGCAAAAGGATCAGGGTGTGCGAGAGCGAGCATTAAGATATTCAAGAGGCCTATCAAAAGTTGATCGAGGAATGGAAGGGTATGGTTGTCAGAGCCAACAAGCGCTTAGGGCATTTGGAGCGAGGGTTAATAGAGTTGGAAGCGAAATTTATCCGGAGGATCAAGAATTTCCAAACCACCAAGGGAAATGAAGGAGGACATTTGGCTAGGGCTTATATTTTGCTAGGATTGCGTGAGTTGGTGACGCTGTTCGATAGAGCCAAAGATACCGAGTCTGGGGAAGGTCCTTCTGGGACCAAATAGTTAGGAGTCTCTTTTCTTTTTCGATTTAAAATGTAATAAGGCCAATGGCCATTAGTGACATTTTTACTTTATGCAATTTTAGTATCATTTTGGGATTCGTCTTATTTTTATCAATAAAATGAGGCATTTAGCATTATAAGTTCTCCAAATCAACTTGTCGCTAGGCCTACCTCGGGCACAACAAGGCACCCAATTTAGGGCACGATTTATATTCTTATACTATGTGTTTAAATATCAAAATATTTTTCTCAGAATCCGTACTAACTTATAACATTTTTTGTTGTTTTTACTTTTATTTTTATTCCCCTACCTAAAAGGTTAGTTCGTACATTCTGGCATCGTCATCTTACTCCACAAGATCTAAGGGCCCTCCACCTCCTCCTCCTCCAAGTCCTATCAAGAACAGGGGCAAAGAAAAAATGGAAGATTTGAACAACATCAGAAAGGAAAACTCGATTGAAAAGGTAAAGGTTCCTCAGGGTGTTCAAGTATCCAAAGAAAGTGCAGCTCAGCTCGAACAAAAGCTACTAAAATTTCAAGAAGAATTAAACCAAGTTCGGAACTTGGCAAGTCTGTCATTCTCTCTCACTACTCCAGACGTCAACTTTCCAAATACTCAACACCCCATACCTCCACAGGACATCCCAAATCCGCAGAAATAGCTCGTTACTCATTGCAACACATATCACAACAACACTCCACTCCTCATCCCTGAACCATCAAATGATCATCCCCACCACACTCCAATATATGTGGAAACCCAGCCACAATACACTCAACCCATTATAAACACACCAGAGTCTGATGACAAAGACTCTCCCATCAAGAACCTGGCGGCCGAGCTCAAGCTAGCTAAGTCCAAGATGTTGAAGGGAATAAAGGCATTGAAAGGCTTAATTATGAGGATCTTTGCATTCAGCCAGATGTCAAATTTCCCGAGGAGTTCAAACCTCCCAAGTTCGAAATGTTTGACGGCTCGGGGGATCCTAGAGTCCATCTGAGGACATACTGTGATAAACTGGTTGGTGTAGGAAGAGATGAGAAGATTCGCATGAAACTCTTCATGAGAAGTCAGAAAGAGATGCGCTATCTTGGTACATTAGCCAAGATCCCAAAAAGTGGACGAGTTGGGTAAGAATGGCGTCCGATTTCATGGACAGATTCAGGTTCAATACAAAAAATGCACCAGATATCTTCTGCATCCAGTATCTGAAAAAGAAACCCATTGAGACATTCCACGAGTATGCTACTCGATAGAGATTCGAGGCTGCTAAGGTCAGGCCAGCTTTAGAGGAAGAACAGATGAACCAATTTTTTGTCCGAACTCAAGATCCGCAGTATTATGAGAGGTTAATGTTGATAGAGGGTAGAAATTGCCCGAACTCACTAATTTTGAAGCACTGCAGGCTACCAACAAGGCCCTACAATCTGGTGGCGCGTCCAAGAAAAAGGACGTGAGTGCCATAATGGTCGCACAGAGAACCAAGTCACCAATAAAATAGCAAGCCTACTCTTGCCACGAGTATCTGAATCCAAATGGCCCAAATATATTCAATTCAATTAAAAATCGTAAATAATATTGCAAACAACTGATTCCACTATTAAAATTAACGCTCGGACGCGAAAATAGGTAAAATGGCCAAAATACCCCTCCAGCCAACGTCTCAGAATCAAATAATTTTAACATTTTCAGAAGCCTCGTACTCTCATGAGTCTAACCATATAAAAATCTCCCAAATCGGAGGTCAAATTCTCACATAAAATCACAAAATTATGTCTAAGAAGTTTCACTCATTTTTCCCAATTTTAGACCTTGAATTTGAATTCTAATGGTTGATTTAGCTAGGAAATGATGGAATATAACTAGAAGGGATCAAATCAACGTTATCCGATGATCTTCTCTTCAAATTCCACTCAAAATCACCTTCTCCCGAGCTCTCAATTGATTTTTTACACTTTTGAAATAAACCCTCGGATTTTCCCTTTTTCAGACCAGTGATTTTCGCTTTTGCGGCCCAGGGATCGCTTATTCGGTCCCGCGTTTGCAGTACGAGTAACCGCTATTGTAGTTCAACTACAAGGGCTAGGGACCGCTTTCGCGGACCAATAACTGCATTTGCGGTTCCGCTTACGCGGAAAGGAGACCGCTTCTGCGGTTCTCCGGAGATGGTGCAAAATCCGCTTTTGCGGTGAAGTAGCCGCTTATGCGGTGAAGTAGCCGCTTATACGGCTTCGTTTCTGCGGCTCCAAGGCCGCAGAAGCGAAAATACCAGAATCCCTGCTGCAAATTTTCCTTGTAACTCCAAACTTTGCCCGTTGAGCATCCGAAATCATCCCAGGACTCCAACCAAAAGTACCAATACCACCTTATACCTTATTCGAACATGCACCAATCCTCAAAATACCTCAAACAACAGCAGAAACATGATTAAACCAAGGATTCAAGCCTAAGAACTTCAAATTCTATCAAAATATGCTTTCGATCAAAAACCTAACCAAACATTGTCCAAATGATATGAAATTTTGCACACACATCCCAATTGACATGACGGAGTTACATCAACTTTTGAAATTCCAATCCGACCCTCAGATTAAAAATGCACTATTGGACCAGAAACCTAAAAATTTCAAACTTCGGCATTTCAAGCCTAAATGAGCTACGGACCTCCAAATTTCATTCCGAGCACGCTCCCAACCCCGAAATCACCTAACAGAACTAACGGAGCCATCAGATTTCCATTCTGAGGTCGTCTTTACACTGTTCCAAATACGGACCATTTTTCAACTCCTAAGCTCTCATTTAGGGACTAAGTATCCCAAGACACTCCGAGTCATAATACCGAACGTCCCGGCAAACCAAAATAGCATAAATGAACATAGGGAAAGCATTTTGGGGGCGTAAATTCCAAAAACAACCGGCTGGGTCATTACACACATATAACATGAAATGGTATAAGCCTAAAGAATCCCCAGCAGAGTCACCATGCTGTCGACGACCCCTTTTTCTCATGAAATCGGTTTTACGACATTTGGGAAGACAACTCTATTCCCATTTGGGAATTGCCTTTTTTGAATTGAAGAGATGCCACCTAATGATTAAGTGCGTTAGGACACTAAGGGTTTTGAGTTTTAAAACCAGAGTTAAGGTAAGGGTTAGAAATTATCTCGAGGGGAAGGTGTTAGGCACCCCTCAAGATCCACTAGTGTGGTTCCTGGCCATGCTATGTTGTGACTTTAATGTAAACATGTACACAAATAAATTTACATATAAGGGTTCAAATAGGTATGTAGCAAGCACGTTGAAGTCTATAATTTTTTTAAGAGAGGGTCTAAATGCATAAAATTAGTCAGGCCATTGAGTAAGTAAAAGGGAATTTAGAAGGGATAATGCAATAAAATTAAGAGGATTTTTAAGTAGTATCAAAGATAAAAATTTATTGTTATTAAACCAAGTTATATAAAGAAAAGGGGATCCTATGTTTACAAAGCACATGGATAATCCACACAACATCGGTAACCAATCGTACGCATAGAGTTATCGTGTGATCATCATCGCCATGTCTACCATTCCCACCCAGCAAATGTTATTTAAACGTGTGAATTGGTCACGAATGCTTATTGTGTGCTATTATCTGTCTCGTCCTATAAGTCCTAGAGGGTATTTTGAACCATTATTCCTACAAGGTAAGGTCTAGGCTGAACACTTAGGTTTAAAGGACAAAATACTAGGCGACATACATAACAAGTAGGACTTCACATAAAGGGGAACAAGGCAAATAAGTGGCTCACAAATCCCTCACAAGTAAACATGTAACTAGCACGTCTCAAACACATTTTAAGGTCTTAAAAGAACGTGAGTTTAAAGATCAGTTTGAGCAGAGTGTTTAATCACAACTGAGTGATCTGAATTGTGTTTGACATGCAGAAATACAATTAAGAAAATAGTTGAGTATGTAAAGGTAAGGGAACTGGTAAAACGTTCTTTAAAAAAAAGAGATTTGAAAATATAATAGTTAATTAGACAAGTATCAAAATAACGTAATTCTGGGAAGAAAGGTAACAGTAATTTAAGAGCTATATAGGGCACGAGTCAGGAAATTTTTGAGAATAGATACTTGATTCCAAAAAGACTTGTTTCCAAATAGAGATGGATTTTCAGTAAAAGAGTGACCTCTAGAGAGTCACAACAGGAATGAGAGTGGCAGGATTTAAATAAAAGTTGATTAGTCTTAAACTGACAACAACATGGTTAATCGATTCTTATTTGGGCCTAAATATTGCCTAGGCGACGTATAGGTTGCCTAATTATACAAAAGGGGTGAACATGCATATTAATCCCAGTTTTAAAGGACGCGGTTAATCAAACTTGCATTATTAGATTAAACATACTGGTGAGGCGTTCAACAAATTTAAACTTACTCAAAATATGAGTCCTAAGTAACATGGTATCTAAATGGTAATGAAAAATGCAGCAGTAGTTTTAACAGTTATTTGTGAGTCATTAGCTAGTTGTGAATATGAAATGAGTGTCACAACAAACTGAAAGTAATGATTCTAGAACAGGATTTCTACTACATGAGATGCATGTCCTATACATGATGTCTATCGCACAAATAGGTAAGTAAAGCCATATGAGCATGTTTTCAACCCATAACTTTGAACTAAGCATGTATAACCCTAACCCATTTCCATTATAGGTTACAAACCATGATAGTTGAATTACATAATGAAAAATAAAATAAGAAGCTAATCTATAGGGAGCCTTCAACCAGGCCCAATCATCCAACCTCACTTCTTTCGAGTTTCACATCCTTGACCATGGTTTGGGTGCGACAAAGCTCCCTAAGGGCCCAATGGGGGTCCTTGGCGAATACCAGCACCCAAACAACACTAAAATTTTGAACAAGTACAGTGTGGAATTACCAGCCTTGTGTATCAAAGTTAAAGGGGTACTCAAAGGTGCCCAAGGCAATGCTTACACGAAGGGGTAGAACCTAAACTCTAGGAGTAGTGAGTGTGTGAAAGAATTCTCTTTGAAGAAATTGAGTTGAAAAATAGTTTTAAAAATGATCCATGTAGAAACAGTTTTGAAAAAGAAAAACAATGGGACAATTTTGACAAACGTAATACCAAAATACATCATATAGTTCTGGGCAGTAAACACAAATTGGGGACAAGGGAAGTGGGGTAAATAGTTCACATGAAATAACACAATTACATCTAGATACCAAAGGGAAGCAATTCAAAACTTCAAACAGTCATATCAGGTTTCAACCAAAGGGGCTCATGATCACATGCTGGGAATGTAGTGGGGCTAGGGAGTAGGAGAGAACATGTATTAAGCAAACTAGTAGGCATGATAGTTGCAATAACAATAGCAGAACCATAAGTAAAAGCATACAAGAAACAAAATGAAGTGCAGCATGTATAAAAGCATATTGTTTTGGATGCTATAAATCAAATAGAGGGCAGACCAGTCAAGGATGAGATAGTATAGAGTAGAAGTGTGCAGTTAGCAGTAGTATGCAAACCAAACAATCAACAATGTATATGCCAGTAGAAGCAGCCCCCAAAGATCACTCAGTCTTGGCTTTCAACTGACTGAATAATCAGTAATCAACAGGAATGTGGGAGGGGATGTGTAGAAAAAACAAGAGAGAACATTGAGAGATTTCAGAGCAATGAGCTTTCTGTGTTTGTGTGTGTGTGTTTGTGATGTGCAATGTATATGTGTGTTAAAGTGTAATACAAAATAGAATGGGGGGGGGGAGGGGTACTTATAGCTCTCAAAT